>JAQFXM010001504.1:0-31551 GCA_034693345.1 Entomobrya multifasciata | reverse complement strand
AATGCTAAGTTAGCAGACAAGGCGCGAAATTCGAGTATTAAAATTAAAACGGTATAGTTATTATCCTAGCAGCATTTTAGGGCGTATTTTATTAAATCATTCTGTTTTAACGCTTGAGAAGCAGCTTAAGCATATTTCGTGATTGCAATAATTTAAAAAAAATCATTGCTTATAATAATCATAGCTGTTTTGCAGACCAGACGGACAGAAATTCAGAAAACAAATAAACTCTAAATTGTCGAGGGATGAACTTTGCTAAACCTAATAACAAATGAATCCAGTATTCCAAACCCTCAAACGTCCTCTATCCCTATTAATTACTTATTTATTTATGGGGCAAAGTGTATGACACTTGGTCAATAGGTGCACTTAAGCTAAACCAGTAAATAATTAAGACCAGCCAGGCCCACTCGTGCCCTCTATTCATTCAATTTTTGCTTATGAGTTATGGGACAATCTCTGACACAGATAGTTGTTTATGATTCACTAAAACTTAAATAAGTTAATTTTTAAGCCTAGCTACGCCAATTAAAACCCTTGACGAGGCCACTTTGAGTGAGGGCTGGTTTGGATTAACAGTATAGTGCGCTGTCAAAGCCACAATGAATCGATTTATAATGCGAAATTGTTTCGTAATATTCGCAATTTTTTGGTTTAAGCCATTCATAAACCACCAAAAGCTTCGACATTTATTTTCCTTGTGCTTATAATTTGTGTCGTGTTAACTCGAGGTAAACAATTTATTATTGTGAAATTGAAAATGTCTAATGGTCACGTGAAAATATAGCAAGAATCGTACTTCTGAGTAGCATTTGCATCAAGTTTTAACTCATACTGATTTTTTTTTAATTTGACTGAAGTTGGTTCATGCTACAATAACACAAATAATAAATGTTTTTTTACATTTTAATTTGGGAGTTGTGATTAATAATTTCAACATAAAAGTACCTTTGGTAACCATTTTCTATGATTAAATGCGAATATTTTATTTTAACAGCATTTTCTACTATTTTGAATTTTAAGATATAAAACTGAGCTTATAATTATAATCTAAGCAAGATAATATTGATAATACTGATATTTGCTCATTTTGAATACTGCGACATCAAAGGCCCAGATTAGTGTTTATTTGGCATATTCGGCTTTAAGAAAAACGTTTTGTTTCGTCAGAAAAAACAAGTGGTAGTCAGACTCAGCTGCCATCCTTGTTCGTCTGTGGGGGTTGCGTCAAAATTATTCCTGGAAATTTTGTATGTCTGGATCCCTTTGTAGTCTGCGCCATATCTCTAGATCACCTTCATCCCAATGATCGCTTTTTTGCAGCCATGATTGAAGTCCCCCGGCTGAGATTCACAAATTAGCGGGATCCTTACAAAGCTCTTGTTGTGAAGATGGTGACGTCACCCCCAGTGGTCCCGGAATCTTAGCTCTTGGTTTCTTTAAAGCTCTCTTCTTTGGCCCCATGTCCGTATCACACCATCCCACCCTCACCACTCGATATCCTTAAATCTCCGCCACCAGCCACCTCCGCTTACGCCCGTCTTCGGAAAAATAAACAAAAGCCGTGTCCTTCCTCATCTGAATGTACTCCACCCCACAATTTTAACCAAGGCTTTTGAATGTCTACCACATGGTCTGAAGACGAATCTCCTTAGCTAATCCATGGACAACCAAAACGTTATGCTTGTTTCCCAACAACTTCCGGTTTTTAATTGCGCGACAGTCGTCACTGGATTCGGCACAGTCTGCAAAGATCCTTTGGTGCTTATGAACATGGGCTTTGGGAGCATTTTCTTCCGAGCAATTGCCGCATCCCTTAAAAAAATTACACATCCAAATTAATTAAAATATATAATTATTAAAATAATAAGTAAATTGTAGTTAACTTAGCAATATGACATTTGTAAGTGACACAGGCTACTCCTCTTTGACTTGGTGGACTCTTCCCATCCCGATCCACTTGCCAAGTGATCTCGACATCTGTGACCCACGGTCTCGACCACTTGTCGCACGTCATTCTCAGTCTTGTCTATGTCGATCCCATTCAAGATTAGCTTCTTGTTATCCACACTTGTCTCAACCACCACTTTGCTTCCATTGAGATCCTGGTTGTTAAGCCCTTCAATAACCAGTTTTGTGTGCTCCTTGGTGAACTACTTGGCAAAGCAATGCCCCTTATTGGTCCCACTCAAGTCCATCATCAGTCTGACTAGGAAACACTGGCCATCAGATTTGCTCCAGCCATCAGATCAGACGTCCCAGGAATGCTTCGCTCCCTTTTTCTGGAGTCCAGTTCTGAGCTACGGAGATGGGTGGTCTGAAAAATTGCTGAGCATTGATTTGATAAACAGGACACTCCATTTTCAAGGTGTACTCGTGAATTGAGCGTCGAACTGACATGAATTTACCCTCAGGGGGTTGAGGGACGTCGGCTGGAGTGACATACTCCAGTGGGACAAAGAAAACTTAATTATTTGTAAGGTTTCAATAAATTTGTAAGGTCAAAAGTTCAAAGCAGATTGAGTAAAATGAACTAATTCTTTTAGTTGAAATAAATTTGTAGAATTATCAATGTCGAATTTGTTTTAGACTTGCAAAAAATGTTTTTGCGCTAAAACGGGTCAACAAATTGACCTGAAACTTCGCACAATGATAAAGTTTTAATAGATGAGTTTAATCATGCACTAATAAAACATGTTTAAATTTTAAATTTTCATGTTACAGTAAATTCATATTGTAGCAGCTACGTGGTACGTCTCACGTTTTCTATTACATTTTGAAACTAGTTGTCACTCACCTGAGGAGATGGAATGAGAAGACGAGCGAGGTCCGCCCAAGTCTCTACAATTTGAATTTACTGTACAGCTTTACACTACTCGTTTTCAATATTCATTCTTATTAACATGATTTCGGTGATTTAACGTTGAACGAATTTGTCTTAGTTATGCATTTTTGAGTGTCGAATCAATTGCATTAAAATTTAAAAGCAACTCGGCATTAAGTACAATTGTACGGGTTTCTTCAGTATGAACTCTCACATGGCCTTCCAAAGTGCACTTCGCAGAAAATGCTTTTCCATATAAATTACATGATACCCGGATCGTTAATATCAATCATTTAATCCCCTTCGTTTAATCCCAATCTGTTCATCCCCATCACTTCATCCCCTACTCATTTGATCCCCAAATTATTTTATCCCCGTCATTTCATCCCAATCAGTTCATCCCCAACTAATTTATTTTCAATATATGACCCAAGTTCGGCCAACATTATATTATAACAACCAGAACCAGTGTCCTCGATGCTTTAATTAGCCAAACCTAACCTAACTTGATAGAACCCAATATTCTTCTCGATGTTTGACCTAACGAAACCTAACCTAAACTTTTACAACTCAACAGTGTCCTCGATGTTAAACCTAGCCAAACCCAACCTAACCAGTTATAACCCAACAGTGTCCGCGATGTTAAACCTAACCAAACCTAACCTGACCAATTATAACCCAACAGTGTCCTCGATGTTTAACCTAACCAAACCTAACCTAACCAATTATAACCCAACAGTGTCCTCGATGTTAAACCTATCCAAACCTGATCTAACTAATTAATTACGAACCAAACCAACACTAACCTAAATAGTAAATACTTAACATTTTAAAAGATGGGCTGAAAATGACTGTGGGATGAAATGATGAAGGGATGAAAAGATTCGGGGATGAAATGATTGGGATTAACTGACGGGGATTAAATGATTTGGGGATGAAATGATTGGGATTAAATGGTCGGGATGAAATGATTGATATTAAAGTGCTGGTCACCTTGAATACCCGGACATTGTTACATTTTCCGAATGAACAAAGAAACGTGGTAGCCTTTGACATGACGCAGCTGCTACCAATGTTCCAATTATTAAAGTTATCACCAACATTTTGATTTAAAACTTTGTTGCAAGTTTCAAATGATCGAATGGTTGCCAACTAGCTGCTGACTACTGTAAAATCCATGTTGTTAACTTTTATATATTTATATGCTCAAATTTTACCATGAAATGCAGGGCATATGGTTATGGTGTTGTTTTTGTTTTCTTTGGTTTGTCACCTTCATAAATTATTAATTAATTGCGTGTTACATATATTTTTCCTTAAAAACTCAATGCACTCATATTTCATAATATGTAATTATTTTCGTACGTACAACATTCAGGATGTGAGCCATTGACAGGTAACAGAACACGAACAGATTTTTTTGTGTGCTTCTCTAATTAAGAAACGAACATCACACTTTAACCACCTTGGAAATTCCACCAATATGAATATGAATCCTAATGATGACGCATATACTGGTTTAAATGTGATTATAATTGACAGCTGAACATTTATATTATATCTACCTAAAATATTAACTTGCCTTTATTGCTTTTTCATAGTCAAAGTCATAATCATCATCTCATCAATAAATTATTTAAAGTAAAATGTGAATAAATAAATAAATTAAATGCCTTGCTAAAAATGAAATCCAGGAAACAAATGTCTTCTATTTGTAACCCGAGCCAGAATACTTCACGGTTTTGTATGCACTTCGCCGTAGTGGACCCGGAGGCGAAATCTGCACTCCTGGTGGAGGTGGTGGCAAGTAAGTCAATTTTCTGGGGCTTTTATCTTGGAGTGGGGCTTTCTTGGGGTAACCTTTGGGTGGAGATGCACGCGAAATAGTGAGCCTGGAAGATGAAGAAATAGTTCTAGTGGTAACTTCCGGTTCCGGGCTAACTGTTGTAGTGATCATCTCCATCATTCCTGAGCCGAGAATTTTATCAATCATTCGTTTCACTGCTGTGATTTGGGGCCCTTGTTGCGTTGCTAAAAATCCAGATAGTGATTAACACGAGTTCTGATTGATTTACTGCAAAGTTATTTCAAAGCTTTAAAATATCGTGGGATACCATAATATTTTCCAGCCACGCCAAAAGTATCCCAGCATCCAATAGGATTCGCAACGCTTGACTTTGCTTGGGGAAATATGACAATTATTCCTTTTCGCTCGGCTAATTCCAACAATCCTGAATTTTCCACATGGCTTGCTCCATTAAATTCCCTAAGAAATTTCTTGAGTTCAAATAAAGCATACTTTCATGGTGGAATATCCAAATGTGTTTAATTAACCTTCCGGTGAGACACCCATGGAAATAAAAATGAAGATAACATTTCTGAGGTATGGTTGCATTTGCTTGGCATTGGCTTGGAACATAGTAGAATCCCATTTCATCCATATTATGATTGGTCAAATCTTTAGTGAATTCGGTTTGGTCGAAAGTTGACACGACTCCCTTTGTCGTATTTGTCTTTTCTGTTTTTGAAGTTCATTATAAATTTCAATTTGACATGGCTAGCTATAAAAAATTATAATATGAGCATGTATACAATTATCCTACTCACGAAATGTTTCCGTAACATTTGCATCGTCAAACAGAATGAAATTCAACGCTTCCGTTACTCCGGAAAATCCACAGTTTCCTATGAAGTCGGTTGATTCCACAGAATCATTGCAAGGACCTCCATAGCTGTCTGACGGCTATTAATAGTCATTTTCATTAACTTGCAAAAAATATACCTTCTTTATCTATTGCATTAGTGGTACATTCACTTCACATACCAAAAGTTGAACGGCATCTTGAACACGAGTTTTAATTGCGCCAGGATTTTGAATGTATGGCTCATAAACTTGAAGGATTTTCAAACTTTGTGCTGCAAATATATTACAAAAAAGGACCTTTCTTAAAATAAGGTCAACTCACAAAAAAATTACACTGATAAAATTTAACTCACTTGGGGTAAACAACAAGTTTCTCAAGCCACTGTACACATATAAACGTTTATCCTTGAGATTTGCTGGATCCTCAATTAGACCCATTGCCAAATATTCTTTGATGTCCTCATGAACCTTGGCAGTGTCATACATTTCGCTGTCAGTGAGATTGAAAAGAGTTGTACAGAAGCGATCATACTCGTCAATGTCACCATCCGGTGGTCCACATCTGTAAAACGCTGAGGAGAAAAATGACCAATCAAACAAACAGAACTTTTGTCAAGTTATTAAATTTGTTTAAATTCCTCTCGTACTATGAGAAAACACAGCGATTCCTTTAAATAATGATGAATAAGAGATTTGGACCATTTGTGCCATTGCACCTAGAATAGAATAGAATAGAATGTACTTTATTTCAGTGTTAAATTGTTCAGTCTTTACAGGTTGATTTACAACTAAAACACTCTATAGTAAGGCCAAGAAATTTAATTTAATTTTTGTATTTTATAAGTTTGTTGAGTACCCACCTCCGCTAGAAAATCCGGATAACGTTATATTGTCCCGGATGACATTGAGAGGTCCCAGCATTTCCTGACATGATGCTGCCACTATCAACGTTCCTAGTGTTATGGCAACAAAGGACACTCGGGAATACACATGAGTTAAAATTATCATTTTGTCGGACTGAAATTTAACTTTGGTTTTCGCTTTAATACATTTTTATTTCCACTAGACACGTTGCACGTCGTCGTGACAAATGGCGAACTACTGCAAAATCCTAAAATACTGAACCTTCTTTATATCTTTAAAAGTTTCGATGCAAAATTTTATCAACTAACCATATGCAAACAATAGCACTCAAACAACGTATGATGTATTAAATGTATAGTGATTGGCAAACTGATAACTTTGGTTTTCACACCTTGTCTCATGATTACAATGTGATCTTGGCTTTTTTGAACAACGGTTTAAACCATTGAGCGTCTCGTAGCATTGCAAACGCCACAGGAAGATTGCTTACTACCTTGCCTACTATTTTGCTTTGTTCTGATAATTTAGATTAATTTTATTTGTTTACGGGTATCATAAAGTAGTCACCAGGAATAAAATAGAAATGATCAGTGTAAAAATATAATTCAACACAAGGGTAAGTGATTAAATAATGGTCAGAAATAGATTTATTGGGTATTTTTATAGACTTTGTTGTCTGATTGTTGAAAATTTTGTTTGAGATCTCCAATACGTGTGCTGAAGCACGTGTTTGTATGAAGTGAGTAAAAAGATAACGAGTCAAGCGATTATTGAATAAAGATTGGAGATTAATATAGCTACAAATTAAAAATTCATTCATCTTACTTAAAACTTAAGTAATGAGAATTTGTATTTATTTACAAGCGCATCAATTTGTTGCTGAACGTTGCGTTCATTTCAATGAAAATCACAGCCTTGACGCTGGTTTCTCACGCAGAGCTGAAAAATCTACGAAATCCTAAAATACTTAAAATGTAAAGCTTAGCATGTTTCTTCAATTTTTATTACATGTTAAAAGAATCCATGAAAATGACAAACGTCTCAATTCCCTTGTTTGAACTGTAAACACTGTATAGCATGTTGCATTGCATTCTAGTTGCATTTTCAAGTTCAATTGAATTTAAAAAATTGAAACAAGAAACGGATAGGGTTCCCATAGCAATAACTCAATTATATCAGGTTATTGAAGTTTACATCAGTTGCATTAAAAGATAAGACAACTAGTGTAAATTTTTTAATTGTAAAGAGGAAGTAAGTATATTTCTCACTGTTCTCATGCCAAACTCTCCGTTGTGCGTGTGCACGAATTGATACATAGCATATATTTTAGCTTAAAATACTATTTTTGAGAATATAATTTTTCTTTGATTCCTTCCCATTGATAACAACTTTGATATTCAATTCAGTCAGTATTCAGTTATTCAGTATGCTGTTGATTGACTGTGGTATGGTAAGCGGTGAATGAGAATGTAAGTGTTCTTCAGTAAAATTATGAAACAAAACCGCAAAAACAAGGATATCAAATTTGTCAACGCAACGGATGTTTTGTCAATTTAAATTTAATTTCATAAGACAGACAGACCCCACGCACGCCACATGTCACATAAACCACAAACAAAAGTTGGTGTAATTGGCCTCGAAATCATTTCGCATGAAAAACATTTTGCACAAAGATGAAATGAAGGATATACACTAACCAAACATGAATACGAAAAAGGGGTTTCATAGTACTATTATTGTAAACTTTAATTATAGTAAGATACTTAGAACTTTTTGCAAAAGTAGATATAATTGACAAAAATTATAATGATGCCATACAGAGGAGTTCCAGAATTGAGAAGCAATAGTACTGACAATGACAAAAGTCCTGTGGTAGCATAAAATAAGTATTACGCAACTTTAGTTAAATTCTATTTCATCATCATCATGATTAATTGTTATACTTCTAACATGATGGTTATTCACATGATGATGTTTAACAGGCTCAGCCATAGCGACTATTTGTTCTAAAATGTGATGAATATCGATGTTGGTTGTTACGATTATTGTAACCGTTATAATTACCGTTCCCTTTAACTGGTCGTCCATTGTTGTTGTAGTTGGGGTAAGACACAGAGGAAACCGGCCTTACAGATGCTGACGAGGGGGGCTTCGTTTTCCCCATGAGCCTGTCTAATATTGCCTTGACAGCTTTTATTTGAACACCCTCTTTGGTTGCTGCAAATTATGACATTGGATATATCATAAAATTTAAATGGAAACTATGAAATTTATGCATACCATATAATTTCCCAGAAATTCCAAAAGTATCCCAGCATCCAATCTCATTTTCAGGTAGGCTTGATCTCGCCTGAGGAAATATCATAATGATACCTCTCCTATCTGCAAGTTCTAATAGTCCAGTATTTTCAACGTGAGTTGAATTTGCAAATTCTCTAAAATGATAATGATTACATAATTTTTGAAAGCTTTAGTTCAGTGTAGCTGCAAAATTTAGTATTCTATGAACCTTCCACTTAAACATCCATGGAAATACAAATGAAGGTAACACCTTTCCCCATAGTAATTATTTCTACAACGTCTGGGGATGTAGTAGTAACCAACGTCATCCATTTGATGATTTCTTAAATTTTTAGTGAATTCCCTTTGATCAAACATGGAAACCTTTCTTCGTGGACCTCCTGGGCCCTCTGAAATTTTTAACATTCTTTTCTGGAGCTTCACTTTCGTTGTTAAATCAACTAATTATTTAGTTCTTTCTTACTGAATGCTTCTGAGGAAGTTCCCAGATCGTTAAACAATAGAAAGTTCATAGCCTCTGTCACCCCCGAGAACCCACACTGACCAATGAAAAACTGGCTTTCTGTAACATTTGTGCAAGGTCCTCCATATGACCGGCTGTCTGTAGGCTTGAAATTAAATGACAAGTTGTTATCTTTGTAACTAACTCAAATGAATGTCCGCAAAAAAAAAGTTGTACCAAAACTAGATTGGCGTCCTGGACACGTGTGAAAATTGTCTCCAGAGTTTTGATGTATGGTTCATATACCGAAACAACACTCAATGTTTGTCCTTTAAGAAGAAAAAAATATTTTGATTTTTGAATTAAGAAATTATCTTCAATTCATATTTGCAGTATTACTAGGAGTAAAAAGCACGTTCCGAAGTCCAGCATAAACGTACAACCGTTTATTTTGCAGATTTCTCGTGTCCTCAATCAACCCTTTTCTGGAGTATTCCCGTATGTCATCATGTACTCTATTGGGGTCGTATAGCTCTTCTTCAGTTAAGTTTAAAAGTTTGGTGCATGCTGCATCGTAGTCGTTTACTTTACCAGTTGCATTTCCACACCGATAATATGCTTAATTTCGAGGAAAAGACACAATGTCAATTCAAAGATTCAAAGACCGAAATAATTTCTTGTGACTTGTGACAGAGAAAACTGGACTTACTATGAGAAAACACAGCAATTCCAGAGAACAAAGATGAGTATGAAATCTGGAAACTTTGTGCGAACGTAGCTCCACTTGAAAACCCAGACAACGTGATTTCTTTATGATAAATATTGACAGGCTCCAAAATATCAGGTATCATAGTCTGAGATGCACAAGAATAAATTTGCAGAAAAACGCCAATCAAACCGATTATTAAAAAACTAGGTTCCATTTTTATTTAATTACAATTATCAACAGTGTACACTTTACTGTTACAAAAATAAATGCAGTTAATTTTGACTCGCTTACAATCTGAGTCAGGATTAGGATCAAAGTACAACTCATTTTATATAAATACATTTGTGGTTTTCCTTTAAGCAACCTCAGCATTGTCATCATCATCACTTTCACCACCACCGTCACCGCCATCAGCATCATCGTCATCTTCCAGTTTATGACAAACGATAAAATGTCTCCGCAATCGCTCCACTTTTGGTGAGACAACCTCATCACACTTTTTGCATCTGGCAATCTTCTTTCCAGTACATGGGTCATCCGTGGTGTTATAATAATCCCAAATTGGATCTCTACTCCTCCCTCTTATCCCACCCTTATCCCCATCTTGGAAAGATTCCCGCTGAACTCCTTTCTTAGCAGCTAAATAATCAGTTACCTTCTTCTTATCTGCTTCCTCACTTGTATTATTGGACTTGGTTCTGATGAAAGAACTGCTGCTAGTAAGCTTTCTACTAAATGACATGCCTTCCACAACGCATTTAGTGTAATGCGATGTCAATCGTTCCGTTTTGCAGCTTACATAGTTGAAACACTTACGACACTTGGCGGAAAGTTTTCCATTCGGCAATTTCGCGACAATGTACCTGTTCCAAATCTCCTTCCTATTCCTACCCCCAAGGCTCCTTTCAGATTCATTTTTGGGCATTGCGAATGATATTATTTCAGCTCCCTCTGGAAAGTCGTTCGACCCAACTGAAAAGTTATCCTGGTCATCAATGCTATTATCCCCATAGTCTGCAGACAGATATAACATGGAAAATTAGATAATATATTCAAAACCAACTCATACATACAATTTTATCTGGAGAATCCTTACCAGCACTTTCGGGAAGCGCATCCTCGAAGCAATCTTCACCTTCATCCTGATTGTCAGATGTCTTCAGTTTTTTCGCCGCAGATGATTCTGAGGATGATGATTCAGGATTTTCACGTTTCAATGGTCCCGTCCCCGTCGATTTTCGAGCTGTCAAGTTAGTCTTCTTTGACGATGGGGCTTTAGCTTGCTGGGAATGTCGGGCACGATATGAGGTATAAGAAGCGCCTGTGAATTAAAGTATAATTTATTGACATTTTTTACGAACCAATGTCAAATGAATGAAAAAAATTCAATTTTCAGCTAAATATTTTTTATTCCTACCAAACTGTTCTTTCAAGAAGTCACTCAATACAGCCATTTCATACGACATTATCTGGACCATTTGACCCAAATTCTGGATTTCATTGTGCAGTAAACGTTCACGTAACTCCATTTTTGCAAATTACAAATTTAAAACTACAAACAACTGTTTTTAAATGCTGTATATTTCAACTTTAAACTGGCCCTGTCATAGCTCTGTGAACAAGCACACGGGTAAAATGGGATTAAACTGGAACAAACCACTACTAGCCGAAATTTCCCATTCACCCAATGCTGAGTAATGCCTTCATTCAAAATCTTTTTACCCACCGCCTTGCATCAATTTGCCCAGTCTAGGAATAAAACCCTGTATGTATGCGTAAAGATGATGCTCTTGTAGACAAAGACCATATATAAAAAACAACAACTGTACACAAAGTTTTTTAAAGTTTTATTTCTATCAATGATTTTATTAATTCTATATACCCTGTGAAATACCCTGCATATTTTTGAACATAAAACATTGTCATTTGTAATGTGAACCTCAAACAGTGATCGCCCAAGGAGTCATCTCTTTAGACTTTTTCAAATCCTCACTGACTTTCTCGACCAATTCATCCTCAAAAGCAAGCCGGATTCTCTCCACAGTTGCTGGACAATCAAGCCTGAATACTGTAGAAAGACCCCTTTCCTTTCTAGACGCTTTGATAGCTTCCTTGATAGCAAAGTAGATGGACGCTGCTAGAAACAGTGGAGGTTCGCCGATTCCCTTTGATGAATACACTGCCTTCGGATTTGAGGTACCCCTCAAAAGTGACACATTAAATTGTCTGGGAATATCCCCCATGGATGGAATCTTGTACATTCCTGGTCCCTTGGTCAACATGAGTCCTTTTGGGGAATAAAGAAGTTCTTCCATTGTGAATAAACCATAACCTTGCATGAACGCTCCTTCTATCTGGCCAACGTCCACGGCTGGGTTAAGGCTCTCACCGACATCGATAACAATGTCAGTTCGTAGGACAGAATGATCCCCTGTTAAACAATCAACTTCAACCTCTGACACAGCTACGCCATAAACTGTATACAAATGAGGATGGCGAGAGATATCCTCTGGTTTGTCCATGTCATAGTGCAAATTCACCCTACACATTTAAAAAACATGATCACATACTTCAAATGAAATGCAAAATAATTGGTGTAATATTTGCTTACTCATAAAATCCATATGCAGCCAAGTTGACCCTGTTGAAATACGCAGCGTGTACCCAATCTTCCCATGTTCCAGTTGGGTTGGCTTGTTTAAACGGTTCCAGCCTTTTAACCAACTGCTCACAAGCGTCCTGCAAATGGCAACAATGATTTATTAATAAAAATCAAAAAGTCATCAAACTAAATTCTTTTACCTTGACTGCACCACCATTCAAATCAGAACTGAAACTTCCACATGTCGCCGTAGCATTAGGAACCTTATCCGTGCTGGTTTCAGTGAAATATATTTTCTCCAGAGGCACTCCACCAAGAGCTCTACTCGCAACTTGAGCCATTTTCGTCAACAGCCCCTGTCCCATTTCCGTTCCCCCGTGATTAAGCCCAACGGAGCCATCAGTGTAAATCATAACCAGCGCTCCAGCTTGATTCATTGGATTAAAATGGAATCCAACGTCGTGTTTCATGGGCATCACAGTTATTCCCCTCTTTTTCCACTTATTCTTCTGATTAAATTCCTCCACTGCAACTTTTCTCTTCTCATAATTTGAATTATGAACGCACTCATCCCAACATCTTTTCAGGGAACATTCCCCAACTGGTATTCCGATTATCAGAGTATCTCCAATTGGCCGTTTTAAGTGCATAGCCCGAATGTCAACTGGTGACTTTCCCACTTTTTCTGCCATCTGATCTAGCACACTTTCCAGGAATATCGCTGCTTGTGGACCGCCAAATCCTCTGAAGGCCGTGTTGGAAGCCAAATTTGTTTTACAAACGTACCCAACTAAATCCCAGTTTTTAATTGTGTACGCTGTATCAATACTAAGTAACGCCTTTTCCATTACAATCTGAGAAGAGTCAAGGCTCCAGCCGGCGTTTGAACTGAGAGATGCCTGGATTCCCAAAATTCTACCTTCTTTCGTGAACCCCACTTTATACCGGAAGAGAAATGGATGTCTACCTCCAGTAACCACCATGTCATCTAGTCTTTGCATCACTGTCTTTACAGATTTCCCCAAATGTACAGCCGCAACTGCGGTTTGGACGGCACTTGTAACTGCCCTCGTTTCTTTCCCTCCAAAAGCTCCTCCCATTCTGCGACAGTGTACTTTTACACGATTGGCAGGAATACCAAGAGCCATTGCCACTTTCTTTTGAACATAATCAGGTCCTTGACATGATACCAAAAGGTCAACTTCTTGATCTTCTTTTGGTGTTGCTATGCAAGATTGGGTTTCCATATAAAAATGCTCTTGGCCCCCAATTCGCATTTCCCCTTCCAAAAAATCGTCACTATCTTTGAACGCCTGTTGAATATCTCCCGATTTTAATTTTCTCACAGACAAAAAGCTTTCTTTCTCCAGAGCTTGTTCAATGGTCAAAATGGGAGGAATTTCTTCAACCTTTATTTCAACCAGTTTACTCGCCTTTTCTGCAGTAAATGGATCTGACGCCACCACAATTCCGATAGCTTGTCCTTGACAATGCACATACTCTGAAGCAAATATCTCCTCATCTAGAATAATCGCTCCGGTCATGTTCCTCTCTGGTGGAATGTGCTTAGCACTAACAAAGTCCAAAACTCCAGGTAACGCCAGAGCTTTCGAGGGATTGATAGAGATAATTTTTCCATGTGCTATGGGACTTCCGACGAAAGCACCATAAAGTTGCCCTTGCAACGGGATTTCATCGTCGGTGTATGTTGCTTCTCCGGTGGCATGCTTTAAGCTGGAAAGATGGGGTACGGGTCGGCCAATTAAGTCTTCAACCTTTTGTGACTTTGGAACTATTTGGTATAACTGAACCCCACTGATGGATGATGATGGTGATGGATTAAAATAGGAGGGCTGAGTTTGCCAAGTTGAAACGGCAAGGTAGAATTTTTTCAAGAAGCTGCAATTTCATTGTAGCAAAGGTTAGCATTATTTCCTCTGTTGAAGACACTATGAAATTGGATACAAAGAGAATAAAATTGAAGATATACCTCTGCGTCAACACTTGACGATAAACCACCATTCCACCCGGTGCATTTAAGTCCAATTTTAATTCCTCGTACAACACCTCCGCTGCAGCCTCAACTGCCTCTTCATCCCATTTCCTCGAAGCTAAAAATTGTGATGTGTTTTTGGCTATTTTTGTTGTCGGCCCCATACCCCCAAATACTATTGTGGCGTCTTCAATTAGGGAATTTTCCGGACTGATAGAAACCCGCATGGCGGCATTAACGATTGCAATGTCATCCTCTCGTCGACGAGCTTGTTTGGCAGCCCATATAAATTCGCCCTAAAATTAAACTAATACTTTGAACGACTGCTGTATATTAGTTTTAAATATTAAGCGGGTTAAAATTACCTTTCTCATTATTGGAATCTCTACCGATTCTATTATCTCATAAGGTTTAATTACAGTTGTACGGTATTTGGGAAAAAAGGCTTCATCCATTATGACGGAGCGTTTTCCATCTTTCTTGGAATTAAGGTTCAGCCGAGCTTTGCATGCCATCAAGATGGGATTCAGATCCGAAATTGGACTTGCGGTTGCAATGTTCCCCCCGATTGTCTAAAAAATAACGATATCATAAAGTGAAGAATTTGAAATTCATTCAAAGCGTTCCATGTGAAGCAAGATCTTCCGGTATAAAAATCAGTAAATAATGTTTGATTTGAGTTCATTTTGTAATTAAAATAGTTCCAACCTATATTTTAAAGTATTAAGATAGACCCTGCTTTGGAGAAAAAATATTAATGTTATGATTATGATAGAGTCAATAGTAAAATTAAATATTAGCAAACAATTGATTGCAAATGAATTTTATCAACCATAATCAAATTTTAAAGGGGCAACTTGAGATTTTGCGTGGTCACTTTCTGTGTTGCATGCATCATGCATCCATGTATGGATTTGGTTTGGAATTGGAAGTTGGGATTTGGAATTCTATCTAATGATGAGATTTTGTATGGGGCATTGTGAGATTCTGCGTGGTCACTGTTCAACATAGCTATAATGACGTCGAGCAAACTCAATTAAAATATTGGAAAATTATTTATACTTGACAACTATCAAAATCGTGTTTAATTTTAATTATAAATGAAAAAATACTATTAAATCTATTATATTTTCAATCATACCGCAACATTTCTAATTTGCTGACCAGCAAACCAATGGAGCATTTCATCAATTGCTTTTTCAACGGTTCCATTACGACCACTTGATTGTGCTCGTCGTAGACCTTTAAATGAACAATGCAATCATCAGTTCATGTCTTAAGCTTCATACCAAAAAACACACATCAATATTTAAGGTAGAAGCCCTTACAAAATTGTTTGATTCGGGTTAAAGTTGCAGCACCGCCTATTTTGATCACGTTTGTGTCAGCATCAACACAAATTGTCGTAAGCTCCGTAATGTCAGAAAGATGAATCATTACAGAGTAATTTTGCTGCTTGAACCGCACCTCGATTCCTATAAAAATTCATCACATCACTTAATTTAGATTATTTAAAAAAAGCTATGTACTTGTTTCTAGGAACTTGCCTACTTCAGTATTCCCTCCAATACATTTTGCATGAGGATACTGCTCCTTCAATTGCAACAATTCTTCTAAACATGACGGTTTAAGCCAAGTCACATTTGAGCCAACAAAACGGAGTGATTGTCCACGAATGCTTTTATTGTCCAGCTAAGTTTCAAAAAATTACACTATGCACTAAATTCTAACTTAATCTCATTCAACAAAAGAAAACTGGGTATACCACTCATTCTCAACCTGTAATTCTGGAGGGAAAATGATATCCTGCTTTGGATCATAATGTTTGAATTGACTCTCGTCAAAAAGCGTGTCAGCAACTTCCGTTTCTGTATCCTTATTCCCATTTCTGTCCATACAACAGGCTCCACCGTTTCCAATGTTTCCACCACAACATCCACCATTCTTGACAGTGGAAGTTGTGGAAGACTTTTTGCAAAGCGTTTTATAACCCTGTAAGATTGGACGGTATCCAGTGCAACGACAAAGATTTCCTTGGAAAGCATCTTCCATTTCCTCTTCTGTTGGCTCGGGATTGTTTCGGAGAAGGGCGTACATGGACATGACGAATCCAGGTGTACAAAAGCCACATTGTGTGCCATGACTTTTGGCGATTCTTTCCTAAATTGTGAATTATGAACAGATGCAATTGGTAAAATAAATAGTTTTGTACATAAATTCAACTAGCTGCACCTGTGCAGGGTGAAGACCTGTGCGAATTGAACCGATTCCTTCAGTTGTGATTATGGCGGAACCATGAACAGAACATAAAGGTGTCAGGCAAGCGTTGATTGCAAGGTTTCTAAATTTCAGAAAAAGAATATCCTTCAATTCACACATAAACTATGAACCGTTTCCATAAAATTGATAAAACTACTAACATAATTTTCCCAGTTTCATCGTCAACTTTTGATTGAAGAACTGTGCATGCTCCACAACCACCCTCTCCACAAGCTTCCTTCGTTCCAGACAATTGCACTAAAGACAAATTAAACAAAAATGTTTTTTTGCTATGGCATACTTTGATTGCGTTGTCAACTTAATTGCATTCTCACATTTAAATCTCAAATAGTACAGAAGCGACCATTCCGGATTAGGATTTTGTTCCACAATCTATAACAAGAAGAAGGATACAAATATGACAACTTTTTAAGCTGACAACTGCAAATGTAATTCAAGATTGTGATAGGCTTGAACCGTTTGTTTGCAGGAGTTTATCTTGTTACCTTTTTCCCATTTACGTAAAAGATCAATTCTGAAGATGAGGTTTCAGAGTTTACACTGCGATTGTCTCCCATTTTAAGTCAAAAATTCATCCAAATTATTTGGCTTGCTATTATAATTTTTGTGAACTAATCTGCGAGAGAAGCACAGAATCAGGATCATCAACCTGATGCATGTGTCTGTGAAAACTAAATGAGAATGAACAGCTGAATAAACTATGGAGAAGATTACATGGACAACATTTTTTAGCAAGTTCTATCTGAAGTCTGAACCAACCACTGATTTTTTTACTGAATTGATGTCCTCGTGGCGAGCTCAGAACAACCTCAGAATGGTAGCCTATGTAATTTTTATGCAATGTGCTTGTCTATAATCCTGTAAACATGAACATCATCATCATCATCATGTCTCATCGACGACATGCAACATAGAAGCCAAGCCCATTGTTGTGTTGCAAGAGCAAGTTTTACTAGTACAAGAAAACAAAGCTGGTCTAGTCTGATGTCGTGGTCAATTATTGTCTCTTTCAATAGCGCAATCCTTTATATTCATTTTAATAAGAGGAAAACTATGTAGTAACATTATATCTTGTATGTCAAATGTGGTAAATATATTGTCATTAATCTAACATGTGCGTCTTCATGATTGCTTACCTAACATTCAAAAATAAAAATGTTTCATAAATTATATAAGGTATTCATCTGAATTTAAGATGCATACGGACTTTATTGAACTCCACCAATAAGTAAACTTGATTTTAATCAGTGTAAGGTTTTTTTTAAAGAAGAGAATGTAGAATAAAAACCATTTTTACTCACCTTTCAATTAGCCTATGAATTCATAAAATGTGTCTATGCATAACGAGTTTTAGTGGTTATGTACCTGTGCAAAAAATTCTGGACTTTTTTAGGTGGGCTACTCAGCTCCTGGTCGTAATGATGAATATATTCGATTTGATTCATTCATGCATGGGCATACATTGCATATACACATGGTCATGCATAGCAGTTTTACCTCGTCATCTATATTATATTGACTATTTTAATTAAGATAAATTATGTCATAAACGCGTAGTAAGGTGGTGATCATTTACCCTTATTATGCAGTATTTTAGCAACAAAACAAAAGAATCCCATATAAAATTGTTTACATTGAATAGTTAATGATAACCTCTACATGCACCATCAGGATTTTACTGAGCTGGACTAAAATATTGGGAAGCATATTTTAATATAAAAAAAGAAAATGTTATTTTTGTTGCTATGAAGTTTACGGGTTTCGCATCATAATCATAACTTATAATCAGTCCGTGAGCTAAATTAACAGAAGCATGCGAACAGCCAAATGAATAGAAAATGCAACTAATACCATAACCTTTATAGTATAACTAGTATTGCTGCCATTGTTACAAAGTTACAAATAAAGTGTCAAAATAAATGTAAATTTTCCCTTTATTCTTGTGTTCGTCAATCTACAGGGATTAAGAATCCTCATAACTGCGTAATAGCATTACCATCACTATCACCCTTTCCCATGTACCTTCATATCATTTTTTATTTTTATCGCTTTGCAGCAGGCTGTTGGTGATATTCCATAAACTCAATTTTTTTTAAATAGTCGCATTTTAGGAACCTCACAACAAGTCCTCACTATTCTTCCTCATTATATTAAATCATATCATTATTATACGGAAATGTCTTGTCATAAGTGCTTGGGGAAGGTGTAGTGTGAATATTTTATTTTCTTGCATCTTAAACAATGTAACTTGAGCATAGCATACAAAACGCACGCATGCCATGTCAAATACCAATTGACATTTTTATAGTTTCAACAAAAACTACAATCCAATAACCTGCATACATATAAAATATATAAAATACTTGACCGTTCTTGTGTAATCTCCGACAGAATATTTAACTGACAACTTTTCCTCTCATATTACATTTCTCTTTTTGTCAAGATGGCAGTAAATTCTACATTCTACACCCGTCATGTCATGCCGCACGCTTTATTCATTCCATCATATATTTCAATCTAATGTTACGAGTAAACCCAATCGAATAACATGCCCATCACTGATTTATGAATATACCTGTCAACATGGATTTTAAAAAAATGTTTGAAGCAAACCTTGGTGCAAATTTCTTCTCATTCATAATGTGTTCGTTTTTTGGTAATTATTTTTTGTTTAGTATTTTATGTACACGGACTTTTCTGAAAATTTACAACAATGCGTAAAAATACGGTATACTTCAAACTTCAAATTTCGATTGAAGAACTGTGTACCTAACCCAAGGTGAGTCAAGGTGTCATGAAACAACAAGGGCAAGGATTCGGTTAGCAAAGTGAAGGAGGAGGACAGGAATCGCTTTGGAGGAATGAATTCTAAAATTAACCGGCAAGGTGGAATGAAGTTTTTAAATTGCTCTTGATATAACCACTATGATGCACACAGTTACTAACTAAATAGTACTGTATTGCTCCTATATTTAACATATACATACAGATAATGTGTTTTCTATGCTTCAAAATAGCATTGTTGCAATTAAATCTCAGTGCGGAGGTTAGTAACGATTGGTAACAATTATTTAAACCTGCAAAAACTCATTTTTACAAATAGAAAAAGTGGAAAGCGATAGAAATTGTTTGTACGATGTCTACATACACTAATGGGGGAACATGAGAAATTCGTTTTTTCGTCTGCAGAAATCAGGTTAGCTAGCACGAAGACACATTTACCAACAATGCATATGAAATGTCGTCGGCTGTGGCTACGGCTACATGGCACGATTTAAATTCTATTAATTAATTGACAATGCTAAATGAGGTTTTCATAATTAGGCTTCAGTAAATTACTAATTATAATCAAGTGAACTTGCTAGGGTCGTTAGATGTGTGATGTCGAATTATGTGTGTCCGTCTGAAATCGAACTCCTCTGCATACCCAAATTCAACCCAATACCAAGCACGTGTGCATGCATTTTTCTGTCAAAAGCATAACAATCCTCATTCCCAGCTGCTTCATTCATATTCATTAGACATGTAATATTATGTATCTTCAAGAGTGGGAGGTACGGAAATGAGCTGCAGTTGTGAAGTTTGAAGTCTTGAATCTTTGGCAATTTATCTTTAAAATGTTATCACAAACAGATATTCATTCGCGAGACCAATCACCATTACCATAATCCACCGGCCTAATGATGGAAGTAGAAAGCCAAAGGTCAAAAAGCTGTCTATTCTGTCAAGAGGAGACGTTTTTGTCACCTAGCGAAATTGAAATAAAAAAGGAAGTTGGAGTTGATGGTGACTTAATTTTGGGCACCCCGACACCTGACCTTCCTTCAATCGTAAAAGTACAACTCAAACCAATGTTCATTGTTCGGAAACTCTTGGACATTCCCGAAGAGAAATGTGCACAATATCTTCAGCAGAATGATGGCAAAAACAGTCCTAGTTCCTGGTTTGTAGTTTGCCAAAGTTGCATTGCCACCGTTGAAGATGGCTACAAAATCTACAATGAAATGAAGCGGTTGGAACATAACCTGGAAAGGATAAAAGTCAAATTGAAACGGTTACTTTTGGTGTCCTCAAAGAGAGGTGACTGTGATGGTTCTTCTGATTTTAGATTACAGCGAAGAACAAGAAGAAGCAAAGAATTGGACAAAGAAAGGGATTTTGTGCAAGTAGATATTCGCAAATTTGTAACTGATCAAGACACTACAGAGGTAAATCAGCAGCAAACTAATGAAAATGTGGAACTTTTAAGGGTAGAGTCAACTAATATAACTGTAACGCAACCTCAAAGTTCTGGCGAAGAATCTGATGATGGAGCGCACAACGTCAATGACAACGACACAGAATGGCAGCCGGTATCTGACGGAGGAGAATCAGCAGACGAACCCATTTTAAAGTACGAACAGGAAAGTAATAATGATGATGACGACGGAGATTACTCTTCCTCTAATATTCAAAAAAGGAAATCCGTCTGTAAAAGAAAAGCTAATTAGCTAGCTTAGCTGTAGCTGTAGCTAATACAAATTTTTGTTTTTTTAAAATAGCATCACGTTATCTGCTGACACGAGTACTTCAGTTCGAACCTTTGATAAGCCAGTAATTCCGAGACCAGTGAAAAAAATATGGTTGCAGAGGTGCAACCTTTGTGTCGCAAGTTTCAAAGACAGAAAGGCTATTGATGCACATATGGCATTGCACTCCAAAAACGAAGGGTTACCTTGCACACAATGTGGATGGTTATGTTCCACAGCGAGATCATTGGAATTTCATTGTGTAAAGTATCATAACAAAGCTCGACGTCCAAAAGAGTCGTGGAGACCAGTTCCCAAAAATTCCCTTTCCAAGTTTGAGTACAAAGCCAAAGAGGATATCCCATTTTATTGCGACCATTGCCACATGATTTTTATAACAAAAGTGTTGTTACTTCGACATATTAAGATCCATCGTTCCGACATCAAATGTCTTCCATGTAGTTTATGTGACTCTACATTCCCAACGAAACAGATTCTAGGTTTGCACTGCGAGGAGGAGCATCAGACTTCATCGACTGAGTCTAGGGAAGAAATGTCAACCGAAGAATCTCTTACATGTGAACATTGTTCTGAGTCATTTCCATCCAAAATGAAACGAGATTATCATATCGCAAAAGTTCACAAAGACATATTGCTCACCTGCAAAATATGTGGTCACAAAGCTAAGAAATACTGCAACTTTGCTATACACAAACGCATGAAGGTAACCGACGCAATGGACAGCTGCATTTAAGTCATGACTATTTTTCAAAATTTTAAATGGTGGTTTTTTTAATACTTTTTCTAAAGCATCCAGAGGGAAATGAACAGCTTATACAGTGTGAACACTGCCCCAAATCGTTTAAAGATAAGCTCTATATGAATAAGCATATGAAAAAACATCAGTACAGCAAGCTTGGCCTTGATGAGACGCTGATGTGTGAGGAATGCAATGTTAAATTCATGAAGCCATCTGGTCTAAAACGGCACTTAAACATGGGTCATCTTCAGCCCAAAATTGGAAAATGCTGTGAATATTGCGGAAAAGGTTCGCATTCTGTCACATTCGCAGTTTTTCGCATTTCACATTCTGTGTGTGCACAAATTTCAATCCGTCATTTTTGTTATTTTCAGTTTTGCCAACGGCAGGTCTTCTCGAACGTCACCTTTTGCGGCATAAAGGACAAATAACGTCAAAACGTAAACGTGTTGTAAAAGGCAAACGAAAAACTCATGGAAGGAAGAGGTGCAGAATTTTTATGATGTATATTGCTTATTGATCACATATTAATAAGTAGGATGAACATGTTTTAAATGTAATTGTTTTATTGACAGCATGGTCACATTATCTTCAACCACACCTTCACCGGTGAATGGAGGAGAATGTGAGGGTTCCGAGAATACTATACTACGAAGAACAAGGAAAAACAAAGTATTAGAAAATGAAATTGTCCATGTGGATACTCGCAAGTTTATAACAGAGGGTAAAATCATATAATGGACAGTTTTAACTAATTTGTTGTTCTGTGTACATTCATGTAACTAATTTAGTACAACGTCTGAATTTCACTCATTTCAGATAATGATCATATTGCTGGTGGGGATAAAGACAGTTGGGAGGACTCTCAGCAGGCTAGCAATAATGTACTTGATACTTATCTTCAAAGCTCAGATGAAGATTCTGACGGTAAAGCCGAGGCCGACGACGCCAATGACACAGAATGGCAGCCGGTATCTGACGGAGGAGAATCCGCAGACGAAGACGAACCCATTTTAAATCAGGGTCAGGAAAAAGGTGATAATGACAAAGACCACCCTTTCCCACGTATTCGGAAAAAGAAAATCAACTGCAAAAGCAGAGCCAAACGGCAGAAACGAAAGTGAGCTCGAGCACCTTTGACAAAAATAATCATACGCATGCAAACTTAAAAATGATTATCTTTCAGCTTTCTGCAACTAATCCAGGTTCTGTTTTGTTGAAATAGCACCACGTGTACTATTGACACGAGTATTCCACTACAGGCACAAGCCAATGATAAGCCAGTAATCCAGAAACCAGTGAAAACGCTATATTTGATCAAATGCAAGCTTTGCGTTGCAAGCTTCAGAGGCAGAACGTATCTTGATGCTCACATGTCCTTGCACTCCAGAAACGAAGGAATACTGTGCCAACAATGTGGATGGTTATGTTCCTCGGAGAGAACCTTAATGAATCACTGTGTTAAGCAACATAACAAAGTGAGACCCCCGCAAGCTCCGTGGAGACCAGCGCGTAAAAATACTGTTCCTAAATTCAAGTACATGGCCAAAGACGATATACCGTACTACTGCGACCATTGTCACATGATTTTCAGAGCCAAAATGTTGCTTCTCCGACATATGGAAGGTTATCATGCAAATGTGGCATATTTACCCTGTAGTTATTGTGATTCCAAGTTTCCAACGAAACAGATCTTGCAAATACACTGTAGAGATGAGCACCCATCTTCTGATGAAAGTAAAGCAAGTGTAGAAACATCTGAGGAAGATTCTCAAGAGCACAATTGCGAGTTTTGTTCTGAATGCTTTCCGTCTAAACTGAAACGAGACCTTCATATTGCAAAACTTCACAAAGACATGCTGCTCACCTGCAAAATTTGTGGCTTCAAGGCTGAGAAGTTTGTTAACTTCGTTCGTCACAAACACGCCGTGGTAAACAAAATATTTCAAAGAACTTTTAAGTTTAGTTTCCCTTTCATTTAATCTGTTTAAATTTGTCCTTTTGAACTTATTATCAGCATAAGGAAGAAACGGAACAGTTCTTCTGTGAACATTGTGCAAGGTCCTTCTATGATAAAGTATACCTAAATCAACATATGAAATTAGCACATTACACTGAACTTGGCATTGATGAGCCATTGACTTGCAAGGAATGTAGCGTAAAATTCATCTCCCCATCCGCTCTGAAAGCGCACGTAAATTATGTTCATAGGAAAATTAAGGAACACTGCTGTGAACATTGTGGAAAAGGTGAATTGGGAATATAATGTAAAGCTTCCATACTTGTAAAATATTTCAAAAATATAAACTAAACATATTCTATATATTTTATGTGTAGCATTTGCAAGGGTAGCTGATCTAAAACAGCACATTCTGCTTCATACAGCCCCACGGGAAGAGCAGTACAAAAAGGGCCCCTTCTTCTGCGAATTTTGCCAAGCCAAGTTTAATGTTAGGCAAACCTTATATTATCATATGAAGAAGAATCACACAGAGCAATATGCATTCAAATGTGACTACTGTGGAACTGGTTATATAACCCAAAATAAGCTTTCACAACATCTTCGAATTTGCAAAGAAAAGACAAAGTAGTTCTATTTGTAACTCAATTACTCACTGAACGTAATTCACCTTTTGTAATTCTACGCAAACACGAAATACATTAGTTATCATAATAGTTTATTGATTTTTTGCAGTTTGCACTTTTTGCAGTTTAAAGTAGCCATGCACAATAAAGTAAACTTTCTGTACATAAAATTATGAATATTGATTGATGGAATTGTTTTGGTTTGCTGATATCTAAAGCGAAGAAATTAAGCTGGATTGAGTAAAGTACTTTTGCATTAATTGTTAAATTCATAAGAATGTCGTTATAGAGGGATTTTCTGGCGTTAATTTCATCCTATCCTGCCAACCATCAAACTCAGAAGACCTTAGTCAGTCAGGGGGAAATCCTAAAAATGCTTCATCGGGGCAATGCGAGAAATTCGTTGTTTTTCGTCTGGATTTAGCCAACTTGTTCGCCAACAAAGTTCATGAAATTTTGGTCGGATCGCTGTAAAATTACTACATACAGTTATGTAGTTACATAGTTTTAATGCTAGTAGATAAACTTGTAAAATTTGGTTTTTGCAGAGTTAGTTAGGTTTAATTAACTCCTTATATTTTAATCAACTTGCATTTACTTTCCCAATGTGTTAGCATGTATTTAAAAAAGTATGCACATTTCCAACCAAACAAACATCTGAGCACATGTGCGTGTATTGTGTATGCATTTTCTTTCTGTCAAAAAGCATAACAATCTTCAGCTGATTAAGAAGAGTTACGAGAACGAGGCACGGAAATGAGCGAGCATTGAAGTTGAGAGAAGTCTTGAATCTGTGCGAATTTATCTTTAAATGTTATCACAAACAGATATTCATTCATGAGACCACTCACCATCATTTGCCGGCTTTAATAATGGAGTTCGAAAGCCAAAGGTCAAGAAGCTGTCTATTTTGTCAAGAGGGGACGTTTTTGCTACCTAGCGAAATTGAAATAAAAAAGGAAGTCGGAGTTGATTGTAATGGTGACTTACTTTTGGGCACCCCAACAACTGACCTCCCTTCAATCGTAAAAGTACAACTCAAACCAATTTTCATTGTTCGGAAACTCTTGGAAATTCCTGAGGAGAAATGCGCTGTATATCTCCAGCGGAATGATGGTAAAAACAGTCCAAGTTCCTGGTTTGCAGTTTGTCAAAGTTGCATTGCCAGCGTTGAAGATGGCTACAAAATCTACCATGAAATTAAGCAGTTGGAGCATAAGCTGGAGAGGATAAAAGTAAAAATGAAACGGTTACTTCTGGCGTCTTCAAAGGGAGGTGGCTGTGATGTTTCTTCTGATTTTAGAATACAGCGAAGAACAAGAAGAAGCAAAGAATTGGAAAAGGAAAGGGATTTTGTGCATGTAGATATTCGCAAATTTGTAACTGATCAACACACTACAGAGGTACATGAGCAGCAAACTAATGAAAAGGTGGAGCTTTTAAGGGCTGAGTCCCCTAATATAGCTGAAACGCATCCTCAAAGTTCTGGAGAAGACTCTGATGATGGAGGTGACGACGTCAATGACTATGACACAGAATGGCAGCCGGTATCTGATGGAGGAGAATCAGCAGACGAACCTATCTTAAAGCAAGAACTGGAAAGTGGTGATGATGAAGATGATTCTTCCCGAAGTTATCAAAAAAGGAAAGCCATTTTAAAAAGAAGAGCTCCTAGACGGCGGAAACCAGAGTGAGCATGCTTAAAATAAAGACGAGCATTATACTTTAAATCGAGTGACTTGAAGCTTTCCGTAATTAATACAAATTTATATTTTGTTTAAATAGCATCACGTTATCTACTGACACGAATACTCCGGTTCAATCCAATGATAAGCCTGTAATCCGGAGACCAGTGAAAATAATATGGTTGCACAGGTGTAAGCTTTGCGTCGCAGGTTTCGGAAACAGAAAGAGAATTGATGCCCACATGACCTTGCATTCCAAAAACGAAGGAATGCCATGCCAACAATGTGGGTGGTTATGCGCCACAGCGAAATCATTGGAAAACCATTATGTAGTGCGCCATAACAAAGCCCGACGCCCACAAGAGTGGTGGAGATCACCACGCAAAAATGTTGTTCCGAAGTATAAATACATAGCTAAAGACGAAATGGAAGCTATCCCATTTTACTGCGATCATTGTCATATGATATTTATAAGAAAATCTTTGTTACTTCGACACATTGAGGACCATCACTCTGACATTAAGTACCTTCCATGTAGTAAATGTGACTCTACATTTCCAACGAAGCAGATTCTGGACTTTCACTTGGAAGAGGAGCACCAAGTATTATTATCGGATACAAAGAAAGAAGAAATTTCCCCTGAAGAATCTCAAATTTGTGAACACTGTTCGAGTCCTTTCCATCCAAAATGAAACGAGATTTTCATATTGCAAAAGTTCACAAAGATATATTGCTCACCTGCAAATTATGTGGTCACAAAGCCCAAAAATATTGCAAACTTGTTCTCCACACACATACAAAGGTAAACCATGTGACGGATAACTGTATTGTATTAATCATAATCATTGCAAATTTTGAAAAAAGTTTTAAATGGCCATTTTTTGTGACACTTTCTAAAGCATCCAGACGGAAATGAGCGGCTTTTACAGTGTGAACACTGCCCCAAATCTTTTAACGACAAGAAGTTCTTGAACCTCCATATGAAAAAACATCACTACAGCAAGCTTGGCCTCGATGAAACGTTAACGTGTAAGAAATGCAATGTTAGATTTATGAAGCCATCTGGTCTAAAACGGCATATAAGCCAGGGTCATCTTAAGCCAAAAATAAGACCATGCTGTGAATACTGTGGAAAAGGTATCCCTTTTACGTATAGTATATTAAGACATTCCATTTTTATATTTTTTACTGACTGTTATTCAATATATGGTCAATTTTTTAGTGTTGGCAACGAAACGAATTCTCAAACGGCACCTTCTGCGCCATACACACCCGAAAGTGCCAAAAAGTAAACCTATTGTACAACGCAAACGGAAACCGTATAGAAAGAAGAGGTAATGAATTTTCATTTTGAGTATTGATGACAAGTAAGATGAATGTGTTTTTAAATATTTTTTAATATCCTTATCTGTCAGCATGGTTACATCATCTTCAACCGCAACCACAACTTCACCGGTAAAGAATAGGCCAGTGAAAACGGTTTATTTGTTAAGATGCAAACTTTGCGTTGCAGCATATAGAGTAAGAAAGGGTTTCGATGCCCATACAGCCTTGCACTCCAAAAACAAAGGGATACCTTGCCAGCAATGTGGGTGGTTATGTGCCACGGAGAAAGCCTTATTGAATCACTGTGTTAAGCACCACAACAAAAAGAGACCTCCACAACCCTGGTGGAGACCAGCACCCAAAAACTTTGTTCCTAAATATGAATACGTAGCCAAAGAAGATATTCCATACTACTGTGACCATTGTCACATGATTTTCACAACGAAAACTTTACTACTTGTACATACGGAGAGACATCACAACAATATTGCGTACTTACCCTGTAATTATTGTGATTTAACCTTTCCAACTAAGCAAACACTGGGACTTCACTGTAAAGACGAGCATCCATCGTCGGATGAGGCTAAAGCAAGTGCAAGTGTAGAGGCTTCAGATGATATTCAAGAGTCTTGTGAGTTTTGTACTGAATCGTTTCCATCTAAATTGAAACGAGACCTTCATATTGCAAAAGGTCATAGGGACATGCTGCTCACCTGTAAAAGTTGTGGCTACAAGGCTGACAAGTACTGTAATCTGATTCGCCATCAACGCGTCGTGGTAAATGCGAAATACATACAGATTACTCTCTTAAATCTTTTTTAATTGATTTAAGCTGTTAAAATTGTTATATTTGAACTTTATAACAGCACAAGGAAGGAAGTGGACAGTACGTCTGTGAGCATTGCGCCAGATCCTTCAACGATGACAGATACCTAAAACAACATATGAAAATAGCACACCACACCGAACTTGGCATCGATAAGCCATTGACTTGCAAGGAATGCAATGTGACCTTCATCTCACAATCACATCTGAAAGAGCATATGAATACTGTTCATAAGAAAATTAAAGAGCATTGCTGTGAACATTGTGGAAAAGGTAAATTGTAAAGTGAATATTATGTAAAATGCAAGGCTGTGAAGGATTTCATGAGTTAAATTTTATTTCATGCAGCATTTGCAAGGGTAGCTGATCTAAAGCAGCACATTTTGCTTCATACAGCCCCACGTGAAGAGCAGTACAAAAAGGGCCCTTTCTTCTGCCAACTTTGCCAAGCCAAGTTCAACGTTAGACAAGCATTATATTATCATATGAAGAAGCATCACACGGATCAGTATGCATTTAAATGTGACTATTGTGGAACCGGGTATATTACACAAAATACGCTTTTACAACATCTTCGAAATTGCAAAGAAAAAGGAAAGAAAAAGTAGTTCTTTTTGTAACTCAACCCTCCAATGTCCGTAATTCAACCTTTCTAATTCCACTTAAAGACAGATGAATTGACATAAGAATATGAAGATGATGACAATTGTTGAAATCGTTTCGGTTTGCTGATAGCGAAAACATTTAACTGGATTGAGTAGAGTACTTTTACTTTTATATTAATTATTCATTTCATACAAATACGGCTATAGGGGATACTCTCGTGTTGACTTCATATGCCTACTTATCAAACTCAGCAGAAATCTTAAAATTAACAAACCTTTAAATTCATCTAACTTTTAATTATCATGTCTCCTGCAAATCAAATTTAAATACAGTGGTCTAAATTGTAGCAAAAACATCATACCCGGCTTAAACTTAAATTCCGTATCCCATCTCTTCTCTATTCTGAACTCTCTCAATAAAATACATGTATTAATTTTCAAAGTCTCAATAGCCAAGCGCATTCCAATACAATTTCTCAAACCAACTCCAAAAGGAGTATAAGCGTAAGGATGCTTCTTGTCTCTTTGATAACTCTCCTTTCCAACGATAAACCTGTCGGGGTTAAATACTTCCGGTTCAGAAAAATACTCGGGGTTCCTATGCACCGCCCACAAAGGAGTCATGACAACAGTTCCCTTCTTAATTTTTAGGGACCCATCCTCGCTGACCCAGTCCTTTGTACAGCAGCGTTCCGGTCGGATGAGGGGCGGAGCCAATCTCAAAGTCTCATCAAGGCAGGCAGATAAGTAAGGCAGATCATGTACTGTTTCAGAGTCGATTCTACCTTGATATTTTCCCTCAATCACAGAATCCAGCTCTTGATGAAGTTTATCCTGAATTTCTGGGTTTTCTGCAAGGTAGTAGCAAATCATTGTCATTGTAGCACTTATCATGTCCAAAGCGGTGACGTTGAGGGCCTGAGCTAGTAAAGTTGTTTCGGTTATTCCAAGTCTCTTGTATTCAGCGCTACCAAGATCATCAAAGCAGTTTACAAGAAAGTCTGCCAAATCATTACAATTGTTGTTGTTGTTACAAGCGTCTGCATCTGTAAAGCGCTGGGTTTTCCGAGCCATGACAATGTCTTTGAAGGTAGCAAACAATATTGGATCGATTTTGAAACTTGGGGCAATTTTGTGCAGAAATGGAAATGTCACTATAATTTTTAAAAATAAATGTAATTTTCGATGGTAGGGGTATTGGATTTTAAAGTTAAATGTTCAACTTACTTGATAGAGAATATAACCAATTATATTCCAGACCCTCTCCCAAAAGTGTTTTAAGACCCCGATAAAACCGATTGTTCGGGTCCTCTACGTTTTCCAACTTTATCCCAAAACTAACTCGGGCTATTCCATCCAAACTGATAATGTCCATTGCACTATTCATTTAAAAGAAATCAGTATAAAAACAAGATACTAACATGAATTGATGATTCGTTTAAAAAATTCATAGCTATGCAATGCATACTCTCTTGTGTTCATCATCATTCTCCCATTTTCACTGCGATTGCACTTGGTTTTCATTTCAGCGACAAAATCAAAAGCAGCGTCAGCAAGCTGCTTGCTGTACTGACGAATTTTTCCAGAGGAGAAGAGAATTGTCTGAAGCTTCCGCATTTTCCTCCATTTTTCACCAGGGAGATAGTCAAGAATTTCGTCAATCTGAGGATCACCAAAATGACCTACCCGTCGGTCGTAAAAGTGGTCAACATCCTTTAAAAATATCGAACGAATCAAATTGGGGTCGCAAATGTTGACAATAGGTGTTCTCCCTTCATATAACTGAAATGCCAAATTATCGCTAGTAAGTAAAACGAGTAAAACTATAAATCGCTATTAAATACATATAGTCTCAAATTACCCCCCAAATCGGTCCAAACTCTTTAAAACGGTTGATATCCTCCTGTGTTTGAACTTTCAAGTGAAGATCGGGCACACTTCCCATGAAAAATGTGGGTTTCAAAACTGGTATTCCCATGGCTTCCAAAACGCCATAGTTAAATCTGGCGTAAAGCACTAGACAAATGCCGACTACAGCGGCGATTGCTAAGACGACTGCTACAAATGCAAGTATCATTTTGATCATTTGATGGCTGAATAGTTTTTCGGTTGATTGGTTAGCAAATGATGAATACTCCGTGCTTTTTATAGTTTGATTTTTTATGTTCAGTTATCATTAACATCTTCCATTTAGAATAAAAACATTTTTATGTTTAGCTGAATAATTTCTCCGAGAAATTTCATCATAAATCATTTCGAATCAATTGATATTTATGTAACAATTTTATTAAACTAATACTATTAGAATCATCAAACTGTTTCCTCTTCAAAAACTGACGGTGTTTGGGATGAGTATTTATTTAGTTAGCTTGATTAACTTTGGTTACAAGTTACAACATGGCTGAAATTTAAAAGCAATATAGTTTGAATTTCAAGAGAAAGTTTACTTTAATGTTGCATCACACATAATTTAGACAAAGTTCAATAATTTCATGCTATCTTATGCAAAGTACCACTTTATTAACATTCATTTTAATGGCAAAAGAGTTGTCCTTTATTTAAAGTTCAAGCTTTCGTTATCTCACCGATAACTTTTT
>JAQFXM010001503.1:0-31564 GCA_034693345.1 Entomobrya multifasciata | reverse complement strand
GATTCAAATTGGGAATCTCAGACACGAGTATGGAATGTACGTCCATATTTGTCAGCATGGCGTCCACATAAATGTAATTAAGGGAATGAGGTAAATAACCCGTGTTGATTGTCTTATCTGACAACATCAGAATATTCAGAGCCTTGCATTCCGAGAAACAACGGCTGTCAATCGGAACAAAGTAGATATCGCCACTTTCACCAATTTCACATGGGAAGCATGACAGATCCAGTTTTTCTAGAGAGCAAACATTATTTTCCACCACATGTACTATGTCCCCAGTAAACTCCATTGAAGATTTCAAGTAAAATTTTACATGACGCAATTTTTTCTGTTGCTTGATGAAAACGATCCATGCCTTTGTTTGAATTGAGGGTCGAAGGCTGTGCAAATGATTATCTTTTAGCTCAACAGACTCAACTTGAATGCGTTTTCCTAATGCTGCCATTTTTTCCAAGAGAGTAACCGGATATTCAAAGTTTTTGGACGGAGGAGCAAAATTCTGATTTGGGCTGCAAACGGAAATGGAAAGCTTCTTGATACTGGACGACTTCTTAATAAAATTGATGAGAAATGGGGTACTGTCCTCTTCAATGTCCACCAAGCTCAAAATAGGATAAGAAACGTCCAATATTTTAATTTTCGGTGCACTGACATGCTTCAGAAAATTGTTGAGTGATGGAATAGCAGAGGTGCTATTAAATTCGGGGTAAGTTGGACTATTGGAAATTTTTAGAGTTGTTAAATCTCTAAATGTACACAATTTTTCAAAGCATGATTCTTCAGATAAGCTGGCTAAGGAAAATAAACTGATGTCCAGGTACTTTAAATTTGACATTGGGGCAAAAACTTTGAAAATATTTTGAGACACTGGCTCAAAGCACTCAAGACTTTTTAAAATGTGTGGAAAGCTTAAGTCGGGGAAAATGGGAATTTCTTTTGAAATACGCTGAATTAATTGAGTTAGACAATCATTGATTAACATTCCTGGAACTCCGATGGTTAAGTGGCGAATCGCCATGTTTGGGTAGACTTCCAGAGAAAGTAGGTCCTTGAGAGATGGTGGCAAGAAGGATTTTCCTTCCGTGTATTGAAGATGTCGGATGAGATAGCTGAAACTTGTTACGATAAAGTCGTGACCAACCATTTCATCCACAATGGCTCTCCATCGATGGCACACCAATTTTGCATTGCATAGGTCAGTTTTGGAAAAAAGTTTACTGAGAATTTCTTCGAGGACCTACATTTTAATACATGAGTTTACATTAACTGTGACAAGCTTTTTGTAACAATATGTTTATATTTCAATGTGTTGTTACTTCGTTTGGAAAATAGTCGTTAATGGAATAAGACTGATTTTGTAGAGTCGGTGAATCACTATAATCTGAGGCCATTTTATAAAGAATATTTAGAGAAATACACAATTATATTATACCAATTAAACTACTAATAATTACACGTATTCTTTGAATCAAATATTTAAACTCGATGAAGAATAAGTCACATAAATTCAAAGTAATCTGCCGTTTTTGTACTTTCTCATTTTTTAGACTTGAGCTTTCATTTTGGATGTATAGTTGTAACTGTGGCAAGCTCTTCAGTACATTGCATTGCATTGCAGGTTGCAGACTACAGTTTCAGTTATAGTGTCAAATGCAATATGATATGCCGGTTTTCCGTTTCCCCTATCGTCCATAAAGGTTACGATGATTAATTTTGATGAATTTAGACTTAATGCAAAGACATGTTTTAAGATGCTACATTGAAGTAAAATTTTATTGATGGTTTTCAAAAAAACAAGCAGTAATTTTATACGTGAATTAATCTTAAACATTATGTATCGTTCAATTGACTAGTTTCATCACATGGCTAATCTCTACTATACATATAGACAATCTTAAATATTTAGCTTTTGTATTCCTCTAAAACAAAATCCGATCCCCGTTCCGCAACCATAATGGTTGCTGCATTGATATTTGTTGTGACCGTGTAAGGGAACACACTAGAATCTATAATTCGTAAACCCTTAACCCCAATTACCCTCAACTCTGGATCTACAACTGCATAAGGTGACTTATTAGGGCCCATCGCCGCTGTGCCAGTGAAATCATGCGCCGTTAAGGTCAACTGTCTTGCATAACAATCCCAATATTCTGGTGACCGTAAAGTATAATGTTTGCAGGGTGGAAAGGGAATCGGGGAAAGTCGTGATCCTAAACGTTTAAAACTTGGAGCATTTTCTGCAAAATAAACAGCTCGTTGAATACCATCAAGCATTACACTTATATCTTCCTGTTCCGGGTCCTCGTAATAACGTGGGTTAATATTCAGAGGGTCTTTGTAATAATTAGATTGCAGTGTGAGAAATCCCCGTGATCGTGGGCGACCATAGCTGACAAACAATGAAAAGGCATCTTGTCCCTTAATAGGGTCCAAGTATTCTTTCAAAATATCTGGCTTCAAGTTGTAAGCACGAGTTTGATCTTTTAGTATGGTGTCACTAATTCAAGTGGACAGCAAATTAACTTGAATGTCTGGCCATTCGTTTTCTTCAGCGGATGCAGCTCTGGAGGATGTCCAAAGAGCGTTTGCAATGACTGGAGTTATTGAGAATGGACCTGTTCCGTTTTTTAAGAATTCGATGACAGCACCTTCATTCATATCTCTTTCGGGAATGATTGATGCTGGGTTATCGATCAAGAATGGACCCAGGAGAGTGCCGACATGGTCCTTCAGATGTGTATACATTTTCACAGTGCAAATTATGTTTGAGGATAACATTATAGAATGAACATACATAAAATATATGGACTATTACCTGAAGATTTCTTCCTACTGGAAGGTTTGCACGTACTGGAATCTGTATTTATTTTAAATGGCTGCATTAGTATATTTACAGATTTCGTAGTAGAATGCAAAACTGACGAATTATACCTTTAAGCTTTTCAATTCTTCTTCAGGTCCTATTCCAGAAAGCATTAATATTTTTGGGGTTGCAATGGACCCTGCACTGAGAATCACCTCTTTGCTTGCTTTGACTGCATAATGCTTTCCGAACCTCTCATACTTTACACCAATTACATGATTTGTCGCTGGTTCGAAAATCACCTATGGCGTCAATAATACATTTTGTGGTAGTTGGCAAATATTTTTTACAAGAAATCAATTTCATCCATGCATGTCACGTTTTAACAAACCTGCATAACTCGAGCATATTTGACGACTTGCAGGGACGGCCTTTTCTCCAGAATTGGCTCTACGAAGGCATTGTATGAAGTGATCCTTCGTCCATTCTTTTGAGTGTAAGAACTAACGCCCCCGATAGCTAAAATAAATTAAATTGCTTTCATTTTTCAATGTCCATTTTGAGTTTAGTGAAAAACTGTAAAACTATTTTACGTTTATAAAACGGAGCGTTAAGGTCTCCTCCAGGAACACCTCCCCATTCCAAACCTTCAACAAATTCTGAGACGAGTGGAGGTGTGGGTAATGGGTTTACAGGAAGCTCTCCGTTAGTACTATGATATTTAGCCACTATATAATAAATTATAAAAATATTTGATGCTTAAATTTTGAAAAAAGATTTAGGACGGTATTGTGATTTAATTGAAATTACGCAATGATACGTACAATCATTATTTAGCTGTGAATTTTCTGTCGAATTTACGCATTTCTCGCAAAAGTTTTCTGAACGAACAAAGAAGGGAACCAAGTTTTCATACTTCCATCTTTCATCGTTTGTAACTTCAGCCCAACGATCATAATCTAAGGGGTGGCCTCTAATATGCATCATTGAATTTAAAATCGAGCTACCACCAAGGCCGAACCCAGCACTCCATTGACTTTGCTAAATTTTGAATTCCAGAAGTCTTTAGTTTGGAGCACTAGTCTTGATAAGTTTAAATTTGGTCATGCTTACCTGGTTAATCAAACCAAGACATGACACATTTTGTGGTACTGTTAGATAAGTATAATCGACTTCTGGACGAGCAAGCATCGCCGGTTGCATCCCTGGAACTGACGTAAATGGGTTAGGTTCACCTCCTCGTTCCAATAGTAAAACATTGTAGTGATTGGATAACCTGTTTGCAACTACTGATCCAGCACTTCCGCTTCCAACTAAATCGATGCAACAAATTTACAAGTGATGTTTAATTGCAAACATGTTTAATTGGTTATCTATTTTGAATTACCAATTATAAAGTCGTAGTTCAGGTCAGGAGGAATTCTGCTGGCGTTGGATTGTTTGCTAAGAATATACTTGTTGTACTGCGCACTTTTGTCAGCATAAAAGAACAATACTAGTAGCATTGCCACTGTATTAACAACACTTGCATAAATAGGCACGAAAAAGCCTATCGTATTATGCATTCCCAACCCGAATGCTAGTTTTAGAATTACAGCGTCCATTTCGATTTAAGTTCTCAAAAACTACCAATAATATTAATTTGGGATGATTAAAATTTAGCTACTCCTTTAGACATCATTCGCACTGCACTTATCTTGGATTCTGGACTCCAAGTGCATTACGTAAATTGCAAATTCATAAACATTCATTTCTTCGCATAAGCAATTAACTTTGTACATAATTAATTGATGTATTAGTGGAAAGACTTATCTCTTGTTTCTTTATTTATGGGTGTGGCTCGTTGATTTAATATTTTGGCAAAACTTGGAACAAGCGTGAATCAGCTTCCTTCCGGACCTGCTGAAATAAACAAAACTTATTCAAGCGACAATGCACAGTAGATGTGGTTGCGTTAAATGCCTAAAATTACGGAATAAACCATTTGAGTTCAAAGAATGAATTTAATTTGGATGAAAACATTTATGAAGAAAAAGTCAAATCAAATCATCTTCACACGTATTTAAACTTCCGGAGCTCATTGTTTGCATCACTTGCATCCTTGGTTTGTGATAATAAACAACATGTTTGTGCTCACGTGCAACACAGACATTTACTTAAAATACATCAAACTTCAAGTGCTTCATCCGTTACTCTCAAGATCGACCACTTCTTTACATTTCCTTACATTTCATAACCCTTATGCTCATCGAATTGCTAGTTAAATGCAGTTAGCTGATGTACACAGTTGATAAATGCATGCATGAGTGTGTTAAAAAATTGCAAAGATGAGTAAATAAGCACTAATCTTTAATCACTGACAAAGTTAGTATAAATTGAAGAATTATTTGTTTCACAATTATTTTAATGTTATAACATACTGAGTACTTACACATATGCAATTAAAACTAGCTAAAAAAATGGACTAGATAAGCATGACTCTTTTTTTTCGTCAAAGTAAGCCATAGCACAACTCAAGATGAATCATTCATTTAATTGTTACTTCTTGTTGTTGGGTTCGTTCTCAGGTAAATACTCGATCAACCATGATTTGATAACAAAGTCTGCCCCTCTCTCAGCGATCATCATAGTTGCAGCGTTCGTGTTTGTCGTAACAATAAATGGCATAACACTAGCATCAATTACACGCAAGTGTTTTGTTCCAATGACTCTCAGCTCTGAGTCTACCACGGCATGTGGGGAGTCAACAGGACCCATTGACGCAGTGCCACAAAAATGATGAAGTGTGAGGGAATATTGCCTTGCGACACATTCCCAATAATCCGGAGAACGGAATAGTTGGTGCTTACACGGTGGAAATGGTACAGGAGATAATCGAGAATTTAGTAGTTTAAAGCTGGGTGCGTTTTCAGAAATGAAGAGTGCCCTTTGAATGGCTTCCACTGTGACTTTAATGTCTTCTTGATCTGCGTCCTGGTAATATCGTGGGTCTATTAATGGTTCGTCAATATAATTTGAAGATTGTAATTTCAACATTCCTCGTGATCGTGGTCTAGCGTAATTCACTATCAATGAAAATGCATCTTGGCCCTTAACAGGGTCGAAGAATTTTTTCATTACGTCCGGTCGCAAGTTGTAAAGCTGAGAGATCACTTCGTCCATATCTTGACTGACTCCGTTTGAGGCCATTCCGACCTGAATATCTGGCCATTCCCCTTCTCCTGAGCTGAGAGCTCTGGTGCTTGTCCAGACTGTTACGCCACGTGCGAAGGTCAGGGAGAATGGTCCAGTACCATTCTGCAGAAACGCATATGCTGCTTCCTCAGTCAAGTCCCGTTCTGGGAGAACAGAGACCGGCTTGTCAATTATAAATGGTCCAACGAATGTCCCAACGTGATCCTAAATGATAGTAATTAAAGTAATTTCTCTTTCACGTTATAGGAAACTCGTAGGAAAAACTTACCTGAAGATTTCGCCCGACTGGTAGATTTGCTCGGACAGGAATCTATTTTCACGAACAAATGATTTCAAAAGTTGAAAAATCGACATATGTAAGCAAAGTAAAATCTGATTTAAAAAAATCTTGCCTTCAATTCATTCAGTTCTTGTTCAGGTCCTACTCCAGACAACAAAAGGATCTTCGGGCTTGCGATGGCCCCAGCACTTAAAATGATCTCTTTGCTCGCTTTTACCACTTCGATTTTTCCAAATCTTTCATATTTTACACCAATTGCTTCGTTTTTGCCAGGCTCAAAAAGCACCTTTGATATGTATTTGAGAGGATTATAATCATTCTTACAAACACAAACTCATAAAAATCCTTGATTTTAGATAAAACATGAATCATTAATTACCCGAATAACTCTTGCATACTTGATTACTCGGAGAGTGGGTCTCTTTGTGATGATGGTGTCTATAAATGCATTGTATGAAGTAACTCTTCTACCCATTTTCTGTGTGTAAGATGCTACATCGGCAATTGCTATTTTAAGAAATCACAATAACGGTCTTAAAAATTACTCTGTCAAATATAAAATGGACATTGTAATTTCATTTAAACATACACTTGTAATATGGAGCGTTCACATCTCCTTTATGAATATCAGCCCATTCCATAGCTTCCAAAAAATCTGGAACTAAAGGTGAAATTGGTGGTGGTCTCACAGGCATTTCTCCCTCTGAACTGTGAAATTTCGCTGAAATAATAATAAAGTTATTTTTGATACGTCGGTTTTTCCAGATTTTTTAAACAGAAAACTTGCAATACTGCATTAATAGCTTACGATTAACAGAAGGTCTAGTTCCTTTTGTGCTTTCACAGTTATCACAATATCCTTCTGAACGTCGGAAATAGGATACCAGGTTTTTATATTTCCACCTTTCATCATTGGTAAAATATGACCACAAGTCAAAATCGAAAGGGTGACCTCTGATATAAACCATGGCGTTCAGAATACCGCCACCACCAAGGCCAAATCCCGAGTTCCATAAACTTTGCTACATGCACAGATTATTTGGTAATTATTTTACAACAGCAAATCAATGGAACGAAATATTTAAAATATCATTTTCTTATAATTTCAGTGAACTTAATGTACATTGTACATACACGATTGTTACAGGAAAGACATGAGGAATTTTGAGGAACTGTCATGTACCGATAGTCCACTTCCGGTCTACCCAACATTGATGATTCCAATCCGGGAACTACCGTTAATGGATTCGGTTCTCCACCTCTCTCCAAGAGAAGAACGTTAAAATGCTTGGACAGTCTATTGGCAACGATAGAACCTGCGCTTCCTGCTCCAACTATTTGCAATTTATAAATAGCAGCATTCATGTATTCATTTTGAAATACCATTTATAAGCCACTCCACAAGAATTGCAAAAAAGAAGTCTTACCAACAATAAAATCATAGTTCAGGTCAGGAGGTTTGTTTGCTGTCGCATCTTTCCCCAATATAAAGTTATTGTATTCAGTACTTTTATCCGTATAAAAAAACAGCGCAAGCAGCATTGGCACAATATTGGTGACACCTGACAATGAATATAAAATATCGTTTAGTACTTCGCCTCCTCTAAAAAATCTACTTTTCCTAAAATTACATTTCACTTTTTTGAATACCTAGATAAATCGGTGCAAACCATCCTACAAAATTTTGAAGACCAAGACCAACTCCTAATTTGATTATAATGGTGTCCATTTTGATATTATGTTTCCGGAAGCTAGGGTTTAATTACGTAACGTATTTAAAAATCTTCGATTATCAAATGATCACACATTCACTGAACTTTACACTGTTTTGTTTCTTCAAGCCAAAATTTCTGAAAATGCAGGAAGGAAACTCTGAAGGAATTAATTTTTTATTAAATCATGCAAGTGCAAACTAAATCATTATCATTTACAATGAGCAAGATTATGTATGTAATTTGGTAAGACTGCCATTGCCACAATAAATTTTTAGCATTTATTTCAACCACAACGGCACAAGTTTTATGCACGTCATGCTTTACTATACACCAGATCAATTTTAATTTTAATTTTGAAAGTGAAACTTTTACACGATGAATATACTATATTGATTGTTACACGGAAAACAATATAAAATGAATGTTTACACCGTGATAAATAGCAGAGCTTTGCGATTAATTTGTGATTTCATGTGTGAAATACTATAACGCACTGTGGTTGGTTATATCACCACATCAGCACCACACCTTTAACCACCTTAACCTTTGAAATGTTCTTTTTAGCACCAGAATTATTGATGACTGATACAGTTTGTTCAGAAACTGAGCAAGATAAAAAGCTCAAATTCATTATTTAAATCATTCTTTAAACTTACTCAAGCGGGAGATGAATGCGAACTGAATGACTTGATCAAGCAATTTGCAATTATGCGTGCATGGTTCATTCTTTAAAATTAATGAAGGAAGGAGTTGAGACTTGCAGACATTTTTTAAGTGTTGATAAGCACACTGAAGTCACATCAAAGCAAATCTGCAGTTTAAGGCGTTAGATTGAATTTCTTTGCACAAAGGCGTTAGAAATCAAAATCTAAATATTCTTGCATTGCATGGAAATACTAAACTCTGAGACTGAGGTGATGTCTGTTACAATACAAAAAACTGCATAATTATCATCATACATCAAAACTAAATATATTATTTGCACATATTGCTATTTGACTCATTGATTATTTAAGATTAGTGTTAACAAGTAGCTTACAAAAATTATCAGAATTGATAACTCAAAAAAGGAGTGTGGAGTGGACCACTGCCTCTTGAATGTAACCAAACAAAACATTCTTGTTTCAGGTAAACTAATAATTATGATTTATTTGTTAGTACCATGTCAAGAAATGTTATAATTGTATGTTGACTTATTTTAATTGCTTAGATTAGATACGATACAAGTTTGATGATTTACCTAATTGTTAACTATTAAATTGGTACTTGTCATTGAATTTATTTCTCAATATATGGTTAATTTGTAAGTATCTAATTGGAGGTTTAGCACATTGTGTATCATTGCTTTGATATGTAATAAATTGATAATTGGTGGATATATATTTAAAATTGTCTACAATGATGACGACCATATTATGTATGGATTTATAATGCATTGTATTTGTTAAAGGCTCTTGTTAAGACTTTTGTTTTTTAATTGAATCTTGAATCATCGTGAAACACAGTGTTTTGGCTTCAGTTGGCTAGTACAAGATATGCTTCCTCTAATTACGACATACATTATAAAATAGCATTTCCTTGTACAAAAGTACTTTTGGGAAGTACAACAAATAGTAAAATAAAAATATTATTGTGAAATTATTATTATTTAAAAATCTATTTTACTTTGTGTTCTTATATATTTGACACAGAAAATTCATTTAATTATGACTATGACCCTTTTCAAAACAAGTATGAAAAACACGTCACATTGTTCAAATAAAGAGCCGAAGGTATAGTACGTAAAGTCAACATCATCGGCACAAAAGATCGAAAGATAAGATGATTCCGTACTTTAGCCGTTTATTCGTACATTGCGAATTGCATTCAAATGCATTGCTCTCGAATGCGAATGGTTCCTTTAGTACGGAAATATTTCACACTTTTGGCATCATTATTTTGTAAATCATTTACAGTTAGTAGACTATTTTCGCAGATTATTCCTAAACCAACGATTTAATTGTTTTATCAGATCGGCAAAAACTACAAATTGCTTTGAAGTCATCTTTTTTAATTGGTCCAAATGTTAGTAAAATTATACACTTCCCCCGCTGTTGATAAACTGGTCATTTATCAATTTTAACTTCTTTTGTAAAGTTAATCAAAACATTTTTGACGCAATTTTCTAGTAGTAAACTCAGGCCAGCAATAAAGATTGATGAGTCATCATTTATTTATATCATTTACCATAAATCGAAGCCGTATTGATGGACATGACATGACCTACTTACGCACATACATTGTATCGCACGCCTGTCTGTAAGTATTGATCAAGCATTGTGCAATGTACAACTACAGGTAAAACATATTGAATGGGAACTGGGAACAGTGGAAACGCAGCGAACGCATGTAAATGAAATGCAGTTAGAGTCTCAATGCTCCGTGGTTACTTTATAGTAAACCACAATTTAATTTAGTTTTAATTACTGTCACTTATTTGTGTGGGTGGATGATATTGTCATTTGACGCATAACGCATGTGCAGCTGTATTGCATAAAAAGCGGAACTTGAGATAATTGACCATTTTACCTGTGAGCTACAATGGATTTAAGCAATCTTCCACCAAACCATGGGTAAATGATGTGCACAAAAAGCTGTTTCTTACAATTACTGCATTGGGAGATGTTATCTCTATATTTTTACCATTTTCATGCAGGGGTCCACTAGGAGATGCGTGGTTTCGCGGCTTATCCCAGCCAGACCATTTTTTAACAGCTCTCAAAGATGACTTTTGGATCCTTGTGGCCGGATGTATGATGAAATATATTCGACTGGAGAAATCTGAGACAGGACTTACATACACCCCAAGAATTGTTAAGCAATTCAATCATGGGGTGGACGGGGTATCAGCAGTTTGTGGAAACCAGTTCCGGGATGTTTACGCACTGGCCGAGAAACGAGCTAAACCCCGAATATTCATCTTTCAAATTAATAAAACGGAACGTGGAGAGCTAGAACCTAGCTACATGCATTCTTTAAAGCGTTAGAACTAACAAATATAATGTTCTTCTAAAGTACGGCTTAAATATTTAGATTCATTGCTATAAAATACTTTAACTTTTAAACAGGTGTATATTCTTGGGACATACGAGCAATGCAGTTCATATCTAAAGAACTTTTTGTTGTCCTTACTGGCTTTCCATCATTCAATGTCGTACTTTTAAAATGGAGTACTAATGAAGAGTTAATGAGTAGTCAGCAAACGCCACCAAATCTGTTTTCGAAACTTGTCATTAAGTAAGATTCTACAAAATTGTAAGCATATTCTGGAACTTTTCCACGTACTAATCATATTAATTTACAATTTCCAGTCCAGCTAACCCATGTCAATGGATGGAATATGGACATGAGCACCTTTTCGTCTACGAAATGCCTTCCCTCACGCGGACAGATGTAATAAGAACTTCAGTAAACCTACCGAAACGATCACTGAAGTTTGATACCCCAGATCCACAAATGGGACGACCTCTTACAACTAAAATGATTTGCGGATGTTGGACAATTGCTGGAGACTTTTACATATTGGATGAGCAATGTGGCATTCATCAAGTGTGTTCTACGCTTAAAATTGAAATACTGATTTATATTTATAGTGTATAATATTTGCATAATTTTTTATAGTATATTCCCGAACAAAAAGTACTGAAATGGCTATGCTGTCTTAGCGAGACCTTTTTAGGGGCAGACGTTTCACAAATAGTGCCGTATTCTGATGGCGTAGCTGCAATAACAAAAGATGGATGGTTTTTGGTAATTAATATTGCATTACAAGATTTATCCAAGTTTAATCTAGTCTACAACTAACTAAAAAATAATTGGTTTTTATTTTTAGTATTATGGAGAAATCAAAGTTGGAGGTGTTCTGGAGGTGCAGACTGCATACAAATTGTCATCCAACGTAATTCGGTACATCCACTTTCCAGAGAATCCTGATTCCTTTTTTGCTGTGACAGAAAGCGTATGTTTGCTTATCAATTCCTCAACAATTTCTTGAATTCGAAGTTTACAAACAAAAAACTTGTTTAAAACGTTAATTTGAAACTTTAGAAAGGAATGATTGAGGGGGTGTCGCTTGGTCTCTTGAGGGACCCATTTGCTATTCAAGATTTGATGTTTGCCAATATCATAAGCTGTTGCTTTATTGAGCCCCAGTCTGACTACATGGCAATCGTGACAAAAATTGGAAAGGTTGTGATACTGGAATGCGAAACGGGATCAGCGGTATGATGGACAAAACTATTGTTAAAATTCATATGAATTTAAAAGTAAAAGTGAACATTCATTTTATGTTCGTATTAAACAGATAGCAAAGTGGAAACTACCATTTAAAGTTGTAGGCGTCGCAAGTCACCCCATCCTTCCATTTTTGTTTGTCGGGACCACTTATGGATGTGTTAACGTTTTGGATGTTCGGAACTTGAAAACTCCAAAACTGATTAATCGAAGATTCTTGACGAGAGAGCCAAATCCAGGTGAAATTGACAAAATTAAGTAATAATAAAGCAACAGTTTAAATGAATCTTGAATTTCAAAATTGTATTCTTCAGAAATTACGAGATTTGGTTTTGTCTCGCAAGGAAGATATGTGATATCGGCAGACACGGTTAACAACCGTATTTTCGTACAGTATGGGTATCCATTTATGTCTTTCGATTTCATTGACACAGCGAAAGTTCCCGTAAGTAAATCTCAACATTTTATCCATTATATTATTTGACAACTTGTCCAAAACGATAATTGATTGTTGCAGGCTCGTGTATCTCATATAAATGTACCAGGCTGTGGTAAAGATGACAATCGATTCCAGGTTTACATGTCTGGAAAGAGTCCCTCTGATATTGGTGTTGTGGCATTCATTATCAATTTCAGTCTTCGAAACGATCGTTTGATGATGATAGCATCACAAATTGTTGATCAACCTGTTACGGCCATGTGCATGAGTCCAATGAAAAAATATTTGTATGCCTTCTACCCAGCCAAGAAAAGTCTTGGAGTGGTTCCTTTCTGTGATGATGTGAGTGCAATGATGAAGTTACAAAGATAAATGAGACAATTGGTAGATTGATTGGTGATTTGTATGATGATCTCTGAATTTGAAATGTATGCACTCTGCTGATTTCATTAGAATCAATGGCTAAACCTACAAGAGCCAGAATACCTGGTGGAAAATCGTTTGAAAGGAGACGTTTCTTTTATGATCTTTCATGCGAATAAGCTGTACACATTTTCTGAAGACGGTCTCATCCAGGTTCACGAGGCACCTGTCATACCCAAAAAGAAAACACAGCTTCCAATGGTTTTGAACACTCTAAACCGCACTCAAACACACTGTTATAGTTATCAAGGCATAAAAGAAGGAATTGTCAGTTTGGATGGGTCTCAAGTTATAGCACTTGGTCATGATGGGACTTTTTCTCGAGTTCGTTTCTTGTAAGTGTAGTCAATATATAGAGTGATCGTTGATAACATATCCACATAGGCAAGGAAATCTTAATTTATGTTACATTTATTTTAGTGCTAAGCCAAAGGAACCCGATTGGCAAACGCTGGGCTATGACCGCCCTAAAATAATCGATTACCAGGTTGGAACTTACCTTATCGACCAGGAGTTTTATAAAGCTGGCGAGGAATTTATGGACAGGATCGCAGATATCAAAGTAAAAATTGATCAGGAAGATCCAGTTAATTTTTACCCGCCTGGCGAAGAAACTTCTGATGAAGATGAAGTTACACAACCAGCTGCAGATACTCCTAAAGCTGAGACTGTTGGTGAAAAATTCAAATACGGGCCCAGAAAGTCCTTCAAGGGTACCATTACTAGAAAGAAACTTGTTCATAAGCCGAAAGCCGACCATAAGCTTGAAAAGGTCGATATGATCCAAGATGGAATAAGTAGCGCAGCTGAAACAACTGATACTGTGGAATCTACAATTGAAGGACTGGATTCAGATGGCAAAAAGCGAGTACAAATTTCAGGTACACAAGAAGAAAGTGGGACTGGGACAGAGGCCACGTCTTTGTTTGAAAGAACTGAAGAAGGTGGTACTCAAGAAACAGTTGGTACAGAGGCAACGACAACAACTGGAGGAGAAGGTATGGAAGGAGAAACTTCTGCTTCTACTGCAGCACCTGGAACGACTGCGGATGCAGGTGAAGGGGAAACGACGCTTTCCACGGCAAGGCCTGGCACAGCAGGTGAAGAACCTACAATTACTGTCCAAGCAGCTTCTGGCACAGTAGGTGAAGCAGACATTTCGATATCAACAACAGGAGCACCGCCCACTGCAGTAGAATCTGCTGTTGAAGGTGATGGACCACAGTCATTGGCTGTGGAAAGAACAGATTATGATAGATTATCCATCGACACCCACAAGACAAGTGTGGCTTCTGATATAACAGATCGAAAACATGGCGGTAAGAAAACTGCCCGCACCGGATCTGCTACACCCAAAGATGGATCTACCAAAGAAGGTTCTGGCTCAGGATCATCAGAATCTGGAGGCTTTAAACCAGACAAAGATGATACGCTGCATGAGGATTTGACAATATCTCAAGGTCCAGACACTAATACTTTAATGGAACCCGTTTCAAAACTGGATGACACTCAAAGTGTTACAGAAGCAACACCGATGGGGCAAGATGGGAAGCGGAAACCTATGGATTCCAAGGCTTCCATGCATTCCCGGATATCATCAAGAAAGAAGTTGAAAACGGGGGAATCAAGCGTTGCACAAAAGTTGCTTTCAAAAGTTCAAGGAACTACAGTTAATGTAGAGCCAAAACCTGAAATGGCTTTAGTGACCAAACAAGCACAAGAAGGAGGTGCTGAGAAAACCAATACTGTGGCTACAATTAAAACTGCGGCCCCAACTACCACTGCATTGAAAGGACTTTTAAGCGAAAGAATAAGACGGAAGCAAATGGCGAAGGATAAGACTGTCAAAGTTGTAGACAAAAAACCTGAAGAGGAAAAGGCAGTGGTGGCAGCGGAGGATGGGGAAACGAAACCTGAGGAAGCGCAGGCGGAAGAGGCAGCTGTGGTAACAGAAGAGGCACAAGAAACAGCAGAGGAGTCAACCGCGGCAGAAACAACTGGAGATGAATCAACAGCCGCTGATAGTTCAGGTGCCAAACCTGTGAAGAAGGGCCTAAAGGGTATTGCGGAAATGAAAAAAGCTGCAAAAGTTTTGTCAATGCTTTTTGGTGGAAAGAAGAAGAAAAAGAAGAAGGATCATGATAAAGGTGGTGGTTCAAAACATAAGAAGAAAATAAAAAAGTTTCAGGGAGGTCAAGCGAGCAAAATGTTGGCGGAAGTGACTTCTGCAGCTACAGCGGCCAAGGTCAAGGCGCCTTCCTCAAGAACAGCAAGGAGCCGTCATGGACATGGGCAGGCTAAACTCATGAAACAAATTATCGAAGATGACAAATTGGATCCTTTGGCGGAAGATAAAAAGAAGAAAAAGAAGATGAGAGGGAGAAGTGGAAAGGCTGGGAAAACGACTTCCAAGAGTCCTGTGATTCCAACCCTCTCCAAAATAATGGCAACAAAAGGTAAAAAGAAAGCTGCAGAAGAGGCCTCCGAAGCAAGTAAAGCTTTGATGATGGAGTCGGAAACGTCGAGAAATTTGGAAGTCTCTGTCCTTCAAGATCCAGCCATTAAGATTATTCCAGACAAAGAGGTACAGCCTTATGAAGGCTTGGATGTTGCTGATGTTCTTACTGTTCATCATGGTGAAATAAAATGAAGCATCGCTCATTAGTATTCATTACTTTTATGCTCTTTTACCATGATTGAACTTTTGTTTGTATAGCCGTTCGTAGAAAGGAGTACACAGAGCCCGAATTTTTCGCTCAATTTGAAAAGACTTTGTTGTACAGATGGCATGTTCCAAAAGCTCAAGTTCTTCGTCAGGAGTTTGCACGCTTTACTGAGCTAGTGAGTAAACTATTTTAGAAAATGTGCTGTAATGAATTTGCTGAAAATTTAATAAGAGTTTTTAATCAATTTAGATGGAAGATTTAATGTTTTTCAATAAACAAAGAGAAGAGGGCAATCAAGTCGAAATTAAAGAATTTAATTTTGACGAAGATCGTGAGCCTCGGCTAAAGGAAAAGGCAGAAAAAATGAAAAAGATTGCCAACATACAAATGAACGTTCGTAATAAGTTGAGAAGTGCAAAAATAAATGCAATGAAACATCTTGTTTGGGAACAGTTTGAAACAAAAGGGGCGACTTTAATGGTACAATTGTTGATTTCTAACAGAAAATGTTAACCTGTATAGACAAATGTGTACATTGTAATTTGGAAATATACTTACAGGGATTTCGGAAAAAGCTGGAAGTAAGCAACTATCCACTTTTGCAAGAAAGTGTGTTTTATGAAAATAGTCCCATTAGTGAAGCCATAAGCTGGCGTCGGCTTGAACAAAGGCTGGAGCTGGAGGAAAAAGAAGCTATAAATGAATCCAATGTCCACGCTCTCAGGGTTTTGCAACACGAAATGCAATTCATGCCACCTTTGAGAAAACGTGCATACATGAAGTAAGTTCATTTCAAAACTGTAACCATTCAAATTGAATACTGTTACAAAAAAATTGCTATCGTTGATACTTTTATAGGAGTATCATGGCCATTGATCCAAACATTCGCTTTGACGAATACGAAGCCAGTGATTCCGACCAGTCTGACGAGGAATTTTTCGCAAAAGTCTTTGAAGAACTTGGTATTGAAATCCCTGAAGAGAGTACTGGCAAAGACGCAAAATCTGAAACATCGGCTGTAAAATCCAAAGCGTTTGGTTTAGTTACCGCAATCTCAGGTACTTCTAAAGCAGCTTCCAAATTTTTAAAGAAGCGAAAAGAGGACCCTAGCAAGAGGGAAAGTGCTACAAAGGCTGAAGGATATGTTGAAAGATTAAAAAGAATGCTGCTGGAGCAGGAAGCTGAAGAACCGGTAGAAAATTATAGACCATCCACTGTTGAATCTTCAGTGGCTCACACTGAAAACACAACAAGAGCACAATCTCGTCGAGATTTCATGGTAAACTTGAAGCCTTCCAAAGCTTATTATCACCCAAAGGGCATGTTTGGTCCAGGTTCGGACAAAGCTTCAAGTGGAGACAAAGAAGATGTTCAAATTTTGATGGAACCTCATCCTGGGTCTGAAAGCAGAACTAAAACTATGATGCTGCTCAATGCTTTAAGGGGATCAACAGCAGAAAAAGAGAGTACAGAAGACGGTGTTAGTTTAAAGACAGAAGCTAAGCCTACCAAATATCGCATGGTTATCAAACAAAAGAAAAAGATGAAGTTTAAAAGGATGCCCGATGTAGTTTTTGAATCAGAGGAGGATTTAAGTGCACAAGAGGACGAAGCTGTGGTTGTTGCAACGCAGTCCAAGTTTGAGACAATGGATGATGAGTTTAAAGAGAGATTTGATACTATAAACAATATATTTTATGGAAGTAGCTTATCTGAACTCATTGACATGTATCAGTTCCAACCAGCGGCTTATCGGTATTCACAGTTTGATTTGGGAAGTCGACATGAGTTATGGCGCCATCATTACATCATTGCGGTAAGTATAAAGACGTATTTAACTACTTACATTAATTTTTCACTGGCTCAATTTTATGTATAAATTCATTATACTGTAGTCTGAGATTTATCAAATGAAGAAATTCTTCAATCGCCAATTTGAGTTGCTGAGAAATGCGAAAGCATATAGTTTGCGTAAAATGGCTGATAGAAACGACAGAATTCGCGAGATTTACTATTATCTCAAAGTAGACTTGGATATTCTCGATGAGAAGTGGCGTATTTTGGAAGATCCTTCGCAAATATTTACTGTTACAAAGGAAGAGGTAATCTATTTACATATAAAGTCGAAATGCTTCATTATAGGACGATTTATGAAATAAACGATTCTTAAAACAGGTTCCAGTTGAAAGGTATTTAACAGCGGAACAAAGACGATTGGAAGAGCAAAAACGTCTAGAAGATCTGGCACGACGACGAACAAGAATGGCCGAATTTCGCAAGAAAGCTCTGTATGCAATGATGGACAACCGTTTGGAAGTGAAAAGGGAAGAAATATTGGTCAATGACATTCCAAAGCCGGCTTTCATGCTGGAGAAGGATCCTTTAGAGTTTACTCTGGAAGAGTATTTGCAGTCACTGCAGTATGCAGAAGCTGTGGAAGCTCTTGAAAAGGCTAGAATTGAGCTTATAAAGGAACTTGAGGAGGAGCTCGGAAGGCTCTATCGTGCCAATGCTGTAATATTAACTCGTAGATTATATAGACCTTAAGTTTTACAATTGAGTTCAATTTAGTTCAAGTCTCCTTTATACATTTTGTAGATGGAAATTAATACCATTGATTTGAGAGTGTATGAGCTGTCGTTGATGAAATTTCAATTTCATCAAAATTTCCAAATGGAAGAAACTAGAATACTTCGTGCCATCAGGCAACTTCGAATTATGGAGGAATTGGATAAGGAAGAGCGAAGGATTGCGTAAATATTTTCTGCATTCTACCTTACACATCAGCATTTTTCAATGAATTTAAATGAACTGTGATTACTATCGTGTATTTATGTTTTTTGCAGAAAAATTGTTGTTGAGCTCAAGAATTCAATGAAAACTTCTCAAAATATGGCAGCTACGTTGGAGAATAAGAAAATTACATGTGAAGAGGAAATTGCAAAGGTTGCTGAACAAGAGAAGGACTTGGAACGTAATTTTAGACGTGATTTGGGCGAATGTGGACAATACTTTGAATTTTTCTACAAGAACTATAAGTATGTGTATCATAAACAGTAAACGCGTTTTTTTTTGTCTATTTCATCAATTTATATATTAATTGCGGTGATCATTTAAACAGGAAAAAGCCCAAGCTCAGCTTAAAAGGCTTGAACAAGTCAGACGTTTATGAAACAATGGTGAAAGCTTTGCGCTCCGACAATATCAGAGTGTTTGCAAGAGAAAATGGAGAAATTGGAAGAATTGTGGTGATGGCCATTTATGATTTTGAGGACCCAATGCTGATGCCAAAAGACTGTCCTCGTTCTTATTGGGACAAATTTAATCGGGTTCGGAGAGAAAGATTAGTTTGTGAGTACCAAACAAAAATGTTGGTATCAGAAATTGACAGGATAACCGAAGCCATCAACGACTGTAGCAGACAGGAGGCTGAAGGGACTGGTGCCATTGCCGCTGTTCTGGGTGTCATTTCTCATAAGAATGATATGAAATCATATTACGTTGCAAATGTCGAGTTTCAAATGGTTTTGGGCAAGGGGCAATGTGAGATTGACTGTTGGAGTTTTGAGGATCATATTAATGCGACGATTATTTTGATTGAAAATGTGGAGAAACTCAACCACAAAATTTTTGTACGTAAATTACTAACAACTGTGACTTTGTCTTGTATTTTGGGGCCATGAACTTAATTGGAGATTTTCATTGATTATTAGGAAGCTTCAGAGAAATTGATCAAGGAAATGACCAAAACTGCAGGTGTTCATCGAGACATTAAAGAAATTGAATGGAGGTTTCTGGTCGTAGAAATGGCTACGAAAGATTTGAAGAAAGTTCGTCATGATGTCGGTTGTTTCAAGGTTATTCTAATTGGCATCTATTCACCCCTTTTGCAAAGTGTTGTAACAAGAATATGTTCTGATAAAAGCATTTGTTTTATTCTTCTTCAGCCAACCAAAAAGCTACTGGAGGTCCTTCGTAAAGGTATTAATTTGGATACCATGCACTCGGACAGAATACAGCTTGTTGACTATTTGAAAAACACTTACATGAAGGTATCTGAACGCAACATGCTTTTTGTGAACTTTTTCTGTGAATTTTTATGGTTTGAACTTTATAATAACTAAATGTTTTATATTAAAACCAGTACCAGAGAATATTCTTGCGCCACAAGAAGAGGCTTCTTAGATTTTATCAACGACAAACACAAGCTCGTCATGATACAAATGAATTCTACAGAGGAAACATTTTTGAGCAAACTGAGAATCTTGTCGCAAGTCAGGTTAATAAACTTTCTCCCGATTTCAACTCTCACAAGAGAGATGAGGCATTTGACCAAAGGTAAGCACGGAAGCAGTAGTGGTGTGACAAGTTTAACAGAATTTCATTTCTTAATATGTATAGGCATGTATATTTGAGGAATCTTTTTTATATTTGCATTCTAGGACTGTACAATTGATGCTTCGAGGATATTTGAACCGCAAAGTTATCAAACTCTGTAATGAAGTTGAGAGATTGGAAGAGGAGTTGGAAAAACAGTATCAACGAACTTATCCTGTTTTGTAGTTTATAGTAATTTTAGTATATGCCTTTTATGTGTCCTCTATAGTTTTCTCCTCACATTTTTATAACATTGTATCAAAAACGAGTGAATATATGTATACTTAAATATTATATTGAACTAAACTAAAGCCACCTGGGTAAAAATAAATGCCTAAATATTCTTGTTGAAAAAATACGCAAAAATGTTGCTGAAATAGCTTATGAAGCTTGAGATTGTAAACGAACCTGTACCTACGTTGTAATAAAGATAAAACACAGTTAATTAAATAATAACATGAGAGTAGTTTTCTTTTCTGGGATTTCAATGCACTAAAAATGACCATATTGCTATATAACTTTTACGCTTATTTTTAACTTGATATTTATTTCAAGTATAAAAACCACTTATTGCATGGTTGAGAGATTTTTGGGAAATTACAGTGTCCAATAAAAGTCCACGCGTTATCTGATCCTCCGGTTAGAAAAGAAGGAGTCATTTTTAAAAATACATAGTCATAAAAATTTAGAAGTCAAAACTACATTCCACCATGATGACTATCATTTATGCATAGCACAAACATGTTCTAATTAAATGAAAAATAGAAAATTTCGGACATCAAATCTGAAATACCACTTAACCAAACGCAAAAAATGTAAAAGCTTTCAGTACAGAACTGACCTTTAGTTCTCACTGAGTTACTACTCATTTCTTGACTTTTTTCTTTTATAAAAACACAAAATACGTCAACATGTATTTCCAAAGTGTAATTTTATTGTGGACAACCTTTGTCACGTTCAGTCATTGTCATTCGATAGCTAATCAGTTTTATGGTGGCGAAGGGGGCTATGGGGGACTGGGTAGCAGTGAAGAATTGTATTCCGGTATTGGTGGCGGCGGTGGTCGTCACCTACCTCCACCAGAACCTTATTTCCATCCGGAACCAGAATTTAACCCAGGGCCACCTCGGGAAATATATTCAAGACCTAATCAAGGTTTTTATCCTGGACTACCTCAAGGAATTCACTCCAGTCCGAGTCAAGGATTTTATCCAGAACCACATCAAAGAAACTTAATGCATCACTTACCACCACCAGGTCCTTCCATGTACGAAGATATGCCACTTGCTCATAACCAACTAAACATTGTTCCAGCAGAGAGATTTCAAAATCAAGGATTATTTTCCCATTCCCGTCCACACTATTTTAACCCAGAAGTAATGGGTGGACTCTTTGAAAATCCATTGACAGCAATGATGGATCCAATGAGAAAGCAAATGAGTGAATCCATTAAAGGAATGGGGGATAATATGGGGAAACAAGTGGATGAAATGGGGAAGCAAGTGGAAAACGCAAGCAATCAAATGGGTGAGGCAGGCAAAAAAGCGATGGACACTATGCAAAAACCAGCCGAGGAAATAGGAAAAGAAATGGAAGAAGCAATGGAAAATGCACAGGACGAATTTGGAAAACGTGTGCAAACTGCAAGGGAAGGTGCTGAAGGTATTAGTACTGGAAAAATGCCATTTGCTCTGCCAAGTAATACAACTGAAATTTCTGACGGGAAAAAGAAATTGGAAGGTTTAGATTCAAAGAAAGATGAAGGCGGGGTGGCGATGTCAGATGCCAAGAAAAACGCTCAAGACGCTGCTGGTGACGCCGCGAAAAAAATGCAGGAGACTGGAAACAAACTGCGAAAGAGTTTTCCTATTCCTGCTTCCCATTTTCTGGGACGCATAAAGGATGAAACAACAGAGGTTCATGATTACGACGGAGAGTTTCCAAGAGCAGAGGCAATGGAGTGGGGGTCACCCGACTTTGTAGATGTGAGACATCATCCAAGGTCACAATTTTATGACTACTACTACGATGGGGGATACTAAACAGTTTTTATGTTGATTAGTTGACTGATGATATTTTATTGAAGTGTAAGTAAGATGTTATGTTATTCAACTTATACCATTTACAAACATGTTTATTTAAATTTACTTAATTGTTAAATCAACTTACGTTCGGTTTTGTACAAATAATGTTTTTGTTGTGAATTTTAATTTCTTGATGACCATGAAGGAAAAATAAATTATTTATTCACATTTTTTCTATATAAAAATTTTCATTAAAAAATGGAAAGGGAATTGGTCTAATGGAGAAATATGTACATGTTTTATCATTTATACATAGGTACATAAATAACATGGAGTTTGAGATTACATTCAACACTACCAACAAAATTTAGGGTTTTATGAAGTGAATCATCATCACAATAAAATAACTTCCTACCAGAAATCCTGCCTGTGCCAAAAATCAGTCAAGTGGGATATGAAAAATGTGTTGTCTATTTTTTAACAATAAATTCATAACTCATGATCATCTCTGATTCACCCCACAGAACACATCATCTTGCTCCGATATTCTTAAATAAAAAACACCGAGACCAAGGCCAGTCTAACTCGTTTTGCACGAAAGAATTGCTTATCACCATAAAAATATTTTATTTTATTTTTCAATGGACAATTGCTGTGTACTCTAAGGTTGAGTGCGTTTTCTGCATGAAATGTAATCTTTTTTTGCAAATGCCAACAAAAATATTATGATTGTCTGCTTCTGGACATCGTCAAATTGAATTCTCCCAGGTCAAAACAAAAAACATACCTTTCATAAACTACGCATTGAGTATTAAAGCTAGTACTTACTATAACTTTACATATGGCTCATTATAAAATGTTTTATTAAATAACTTGATATTCTGCTAAAACGGCTTGGTGAGAAATGTAAGCAAAAAAACTTCTCAACTTCTCATACCTCTGATATTTGCAAGTTGATTAGTTGTACATTGTACAGTTTGCCACAACTTTTGAGGAAAAAAGGCAAGTTTATGAATATATAAAATTCATACCTACTTTAGCACTTATTCTTACTAAAAAAAACTATTGCGTATGTAAAATTAGCACCACTCTTTAGCAAGGTGGTTGGTATATGTGCAGTTAGGTTCCAGTAACCGTTTACATTCTTCTGTTTTATCTCAGCAAATAATGCCGGTATAGATTAGCATGGAATTGGAATATTTACGGAAGTGTTCTCATGCACAAATCACAACAGTGAATAGACAGTTGTAATATTTTAATGCGTAATGAATGATGATGCAATTTAAACTAAAACCATGTAGCACATTATATTTTGTCTGAATTCTGAATTCTGCATGCATTCACTCAATAATCATAGAGACACCACAAATTACATAAAAAAACTACAAATTAATCTTCTTACAGCTTAGCTAGGTCACTGGTGCATATAATAAGTCTTTGTTGTGAGCTGAGCTTAACGTTTGATTACAATTAAAACCTATTTAGGTATGCATTCAACGTATGATATAATATTAACTGAATCACGGACCCTGGAAAATATAATTGAAATAAAAATATCTACCCGGAAGATTAACGGGTTTGTAAACTATGCCTTCCTGAATGAATGGTTAAAAATAGCTTTATGCTTTTTATATGAAAAAAAAATGGAGCTGGCAAAAAGTTGCAATGCAGATTATTGCAACTGATATAACAGAAAGTAAAGTACTCATATCCTTGCAGTATTTTCGAGAATATTTCACTGTTAGTCAGGTTTTCGTTTTGTATTCTTCATTATCAGGGAAGTTTTATCAGTGCTGGTCATTAGTTTGCCTGTTTCATATATTCGATTGAATTTAGAGTTTTAGCAAAAATTGAATTAACAAGTTATGGGGGACCTCCATCGATTTAAATTTCTCTTTGTAATAGGTTTTGTACTGTCACTTGCATTCGCACAAAGTGGAGACAATAAACATGGCAGGTAGGTTTATAATAAATGACTAAAATAATTAGTAATTACTAAATCTTGCCAACATACAATTTTTCCGTGTTTTGTGTTAATAGAGATGTTGTTACAAACGTGTCTCGTGCATTGTGCTGGTATGAATTTCTTCATAAAACCAAGACTGACGTAAATCAATTTCTACGATGTGACAATCAAGTACAGAAAATCAAAAATGGTTACATTGGAGTTCCTGATGTAAGTCCGTTTAATCATTCATCATTTCCATATTGCTTAATTTGTCTGTAAAACAAGTTTCAAAATCTCTATAGATGGTGTTTGGAGGAGCAGTTTCCAACACTTTACCCCAATGGTTTCCAAACTATGTACAAGAATGTGATGCTTACTTGAAGGTATTAATCTCTGAATTTTAAAAAGTTTGCTGTAAAATATAGACTGCTTCATGTAACATGATATTCTTGTTTAAAGTCTCCCAAACGGGCGTTTAAAGGTGGACTAGGCAAAACAAATTATGGATTTGTAATTGGCGAACGTTACATGCAGCCATACCCTTTCCAAGCTTTCTCACATTGTCTCGTTGCAGAAGTTGATAAAACCGACGGATCCCAGGCTATGCTTGCTCTGGTAAATTATAATTTATTGCAAAACAAAAACTGATGTCCAGGTAGTTTTATAATTATTTAGACATTTCGTGTATTTACACAGGAGTCACGTTTGAAGGGAGAAAGATATTGGAGAGAAACAATGTTTCGCAGAGAAAATGAATTCCGTTCTCGTCACAATGTCAGCGGATTTGAGCTGGACACTCTGGTATAAAGTTTTAATTTATTTCGTCCACAATCATACATTTTCACACCAATCTAATTAAGACGTATTTTCATTGTAGCTAACGGAAGATGCCCAAATGTACGCTGAAGAACTTGCCCGTACTTGTTCTTTTAAACCCAGCAATCCAATGGCTCGGGAGCGCTTGTACAATCGACAATTCACTGGTGAAAATATTGCCATGAATGGAGGAGCATTTCTTCGAGATGAAGACTCTGCAAATGTTGCAGTGACAGGATGGTATGAAGAAATCGCAAACTATGATTTTGACACTGGAGCAAGCAAAAACGATCTTCCTGTTGATCAATTCACCCAAAGTATTTGGAAATCCACAAAACGCGTTGGATATGGCATGGGAGTAAATAAAAAATGTCCTAATGGATACACTCATTACATTGTTGCACGGTATTTCCCAGCTGGAAATACTCCAAACTTGTACTTGGAGAATGTTTTTCCACAAATGACGCCTCCATCAACTCAATAAAAGTACTGTGGTATGTAATTATCGTACATATACGATTTTAAAACTGTTTGCTCTAGTTATAATTTATGTTATAATATTTTATGAATTTAAATAAATACGAAATACAAACCAGTTAATTTTAAATGTAAAAAACAGTATAAAAATATTTTTATTAGAGAAAAAACAGCTTTGAATCACTTCAAGCTAAAGTAAAGTATACATTTAAATGCTGATGCTGGGTAAAATTATTCATCAGTTTTATCCTCCAAAATCTTCCAGATTTGGTAGCGGAGTAGGTAATCCCAAAGCTGGTGGTGGAGTAAATTTGTTCAAAATCGACAATATTTTTCCACCAGTGTCAGCAGCAATCCGAGAAGCATCATTTGAAAAGTTTTTGAATGGGTTTTGAAAAAGTACTCCTCTATTGTTTTTCTTTATCTCGGTACTATCACTACTGTCTTCAATATCATCATCATCTCGTTGTTCTTCTACAGTGTCAGAGGTTTCATACTCATCCCTCTTAGATTTACTTTTTGCACGCCGTATCATTCGAAGTTTTGGTAATGGAGGCAACACACGTTGAGCGGCTTCATTAATAGTTTTCCTACTAGCGTTTAAAAATTTCCTGGCATCATTGAAAAGTGCTCCAGGTCCAAATCGTGGTTCCTCTGTTTCTTCTGTTGAAGGTCTTTCCGTAGTTTTCTTCGTTTTTGAGGACGAGCGAGGTTCTGGGGTTCTAGTTGAATGCTGGTTTTTGCGGGTATTCTTGTTTGAGTCTTCGGACGACGTAGGGTTTTCTTCATCGTATGCGTCTTCATCATCATAGTAAAATCTGCGCAGCTCCGCAAGTTCCGCTGGTGTAAATTTCGAACACTCTATTTTTGCAACTAAGAAAACACCCACAAAAGTGGTGAGCAAAGTTATGAACAAAATGTAATTCATTTTTAACTTTTACCAAAATGTTTCGAACAAGATAACTGGCCCTTTGCAAGGGCAATAGTAGCAGTTTGCTTTGTCTAAATATTAGTTTTAATTTTTTAACTTTCACATGTTACTTAATTTAAAATTAATTAATTTTATAATGAGCACAGTAATTCAAACGCTATATTGGGGAAGCTGAAAAACTTAAAGTTACTGCCTGCATTTGAAATCAAACTACAGATCACAGCATAATAATGTTTGTAATAGATGTCTACAGTATATTTTAAAACTAACTTGTATTTGAAGTGATACTGAGTACCATGCATCTTCTTATTTGTTAATTTTATGTATGTAGTACAAATACATGGGTATAAGTAGTAAGAACATAATACTACCCGTGACGTAAATGAAACCGTGGGAAATTATTTTACGTGGAAAAGCACAACATTTTACTTGATAAATATGACTTCACTAACTGTTGTAGTGCAAGTTTGTGCATGTTGATGTTCAAATCAAGTTCAGCTTTATTATCTCGATTTCTTAGTATTAATTTATAATTCCCGAGTAAACTCTAGAACTTACATGTAACAACCCGCAGTTCTAATGTACTTTTGCATCCTGCTTGCATCACTAACATTTTTATCAATTAGGACAAGACGACAACTTCAAGTGTAGTATAACCATGCTTAGAGAATTTATTACTTAATACTCCTTAAAAAGGTAGCACAATGAATCCATGTTACAAGCAATAATTACTTGATTACGAGAAAACTCTTACATGTAGGAAAGTATATATATTTAAGATTCTTTTTTATCGCAGATCGTAACACGGATTTTCGCAAATATTTAATTACTGCAAAGATGTAACCGCAATTTTATTGTGTCATGCTATTTTCCTGTAAAATATAAAATACATGGGGACGTATTCTATAATGATGGGTAAAAGCTGTGCAAAATTAAATATCCACTGAAGGAATAAACTTTTTATTGTTTAAAAGTATCAGTTGTCATTTTTTATTACCTACAAACAAGTTTTTAAAGGAAATCCGTACATAATATTTATTCGTTTATGATACATATATATTTATTAAGTCTTTTCATCTAATGCATATAATGCTAAAAAGGTATGTTTAAAAAGTATAAAAATTAGCATCACTCCCATTTTTGAAAATACTGCAAAGTCATAAATAGTCAATCACAAATAAAAATTGAAATCGGATGAGCGCAGTAGGCTCAACGTCCAGCGTTCCATGAAACTTGCCGTTGCCACTGCAAAGGTTGCTGATTTCCCCTTGCATAGGTGTATTGGATGTTTGAGCTGGCTTGACCTTGACCTAAATTGCCAAAAGTTTTCGACCATCTCTGAATGTTGTCATTCATTCGTTGAATAAAAGTACGTCCAGCTGTGGAGGAAGGATCACGAAAGATGCTCATTATGTTTTGAAGTGTATTGATGAGAACTTGCAATTGATCTTGATTTTGACCCTGACCTTGATTTGGTCTTCCATATGAGAAGTTTACCCCCTTGTTATCGGCAGAAAACTTGAAATCTCCAATCCCTGGAATATTTCTATTGACACTATACGTAAAACCATTGTTCCCAGATTGCCGGGCTACTCGTTTATGTGCAATGCCAGCAGTACTAGCACTTTGTTTTATATCTATAACGTTAGAATCCACTGGTGTCACGGGTGTTATAATTTTCAAATTAGAATCTTGGAGATCATGAAACGTTTGTGTGCGTGATAGCACCCCATGGGGAATTTGAAAGAGAAGCACTACTCCAACCAAATATGACAATGTTTGAAAGGTCTTCATTTTTAACGTTATGATTTTCTGATAATTTTTAATAAAAACTCCATTTCTTGGACTGAACTTAATAACTGATCTGCATCCAACAGGCTTCAATACTGAAGATTTAATTATAATTATATATGTGCGTATTTCTGTGTGTTTAAACACTAGCACTTAACTGGGTGATTATCGCCGAATGAAGTATAGATATGATGCGTATTGATTTACATTTTTCTGGCAATACAGTTTCTAGCGATAATAATTACCAGTTACTTAAACGGAAAACTAGTTAGAAGATTATATTAAAATAATTACAAAGCAGCTAAAATCATGATTGGGTGATTCCGTGTTATACTGTATGTTGTACAAGATCAAGACGGTTATACATTTGGTCCAAGCAAAACACGTGAATTCTGTGTAAAGTAGCTCATTAAAATCATCATTTTTTATATGAACAATGTGCATTGATTCCATTAATAATAAAAATATATAAGAATGAACTAGAATATTTTTTGAAAAACATGTACTATCAAATGAAAATCATGGAACCAGGAACAATACATAATGAATGAGATATTCCTACATACATAAATGTTGTGCTAATTAAACCCAACCGGGAATAGAAAAATCCTACGCTTATAAAATCTATTAGAGTTAATCTCATGCAAAGTTGAAAGCTAAAATTGTTTCTGGTTTTTAGTAAATGAGTGGGAGTATGTTTTTTATAGTTTCTTCTTTTACTGCGCATTGTTTGTTTGCAATTGTAATATACGACAAGAGGCTTCATCACCTTATAATTACTCCGAGAACTTCATAATTCTAATTCCAGTAGTAAAGTAGTACATCAACTGTGGAGTTCCATGTTATCTTGTTTGACTGGTTTCCAGTTTCGCACTTAAGTCAAGCGTATAGCACAACCAGTACAACTGCATGGATTCAAGTTGTAGATTTTTTATGAACAATGAAATATATGATGATGATGATTGGTACGACTTTTACGATAACGCTTCATGGTACAGTGATTTCTTTTTTCGCTTCACTCTTTCCTTTTTTATGATTTTTATCGCATTTTTGTTGCTTAATTTCTACTTCAATAGATTCAAATTCACAGTATTATATAATGAATTCAGACATTGTGCAAAAAAGTAATTTAATGCAATTATAGTAATGTTTCTTGGTTGGTTATGTCACGCATGTCTTCATATAAATACGTGTATTATAATGTAATTAAATCACCTGCATAATTACTTTATAAACTTTTAACAAATAAAAACGTGTTAGTAGTGAATATTTTAACTTGCATACATTTACTTTGCGGTTTTTATTTGAGCACATCAGTTTCACAAATGGCATACAGAATACAGACGAGTTCCACTATTGTGTATAACATTTTTCCATCACACTTACTAAAATACAAATTAAAATTTAGAAATTAAGGACTTTTTACTATTAAAATGGCTTTCTGGCACTTGCCCCTTCCCCCGCACTTTGGGCCTGTTGTGCTGCACCCCTTGCAGCAGCAGGTATAGGTGCTTGACTCATCCAACGATCCATTCGTTTCTGAACTCTATTTGCCAGTCGTTGCCCCCCAAGCGAAGCAATTTGCATAAACATGTCCCTTATCGATTTACCAAGTGATTTAAATCCATCCATAATTGTTTGAATGTACTTCATAACTTGTCCACCACCACCAGATGCCTGTTTTGCGACTTCACCACCCGGACCCCCATCATCATTTTCTGATCCAGCCGGGTTTATACCGTCCGCATCCGTTGGTATTGGTGCACCACTTTGACTTAAAGTTTGGGCAAATCCAGCCCGAAACGATTGAGCCATGGAACGTAGAAAGGCGATAGATTCTGCAGGAAATTCATCATCATCTTCTTCAAGTACTAGGTAATCGGATCCCCCTTCGAAACCCTCGGGGGCCGCAGGCACAGGAAGTGTATCACAGTGTTCTACATTAACAAGGATAATTGAACACAGTAGCACTAAAAATCCTATCACAGGCGTCCTCAACATTTTTGTTGTAGATTCGTTGCTTGACTTTTTTCACTAATTATCTATGAAATCTAAAATGATACTATCACATGAAATTCACTTGCTATTCACAATATATGTCAATACAGTAATAATATACATTTAAAATTCCAGAGTGTGTAGAACTATCGTTCCAGCAAGTATAGCTTTTTCATTTTCATCTGTCTGGTTGTGGTCACTACTAGATTTTAATTCAAATCCCCAACAATCCAACCCTTTAGCTATCGTGATCGTAAAAATGGAAATACATACACATAAGAATGATATAGTTTTTTGGACAGGGGTAGATGTCTTTGCGAAATGATTACTTAAGTATATGGTACCAGGCAAGCAATTTCCCACTTAAAAACTAGTAAGACATAAAAATGCAAACGAATTAAAATATTTTCCCTCAAATAAAACAAACATTTCTCATTTCATAGATTTAATTTACTTTTTTATGATTGGCATGCTTGGATGAGTTTGAAAAGAAGTTTTACTTTGTTGAAAAGTCATGATAACCTATAATGCTATTGTCCATGTCGTGTGTGGCGTGGCTGAAGCAGAAAATCAACATTTATACTATGTGAAAAAAAATCAAGAAACACGTAATTTTCTACCCGCTGTATTATGTGGTCTTAGCCGTGCCGTACAGCAGTGGTGTCTGAACCTGACCTTACCTCCAAAAAATGTATTGAATTCCAGACATTCCAATCTCCATATAATGTACAGCATTAATTAACTTATTTGCAGTGCAGTGGTTTAAGATCTTGAACTATAAATCTAAATACATAAATACACACGAGCACGTGCATTTTATTACGGGCAGACTAATGATTGCAATTGTCTTATTATGTAAGATACATAATTGCATAATATATAGACGAATCTATGATATAAATGTATTACATAAGCTTAAAGGTAATTTGATTGTCGATTGTCATTATGTCATAATTAATATATGCAGCAGTATTTTTTTAAACAAGGAAAATTATACAATTGTATCTTGTCTGATTACTTAATTTTTACGAATATTTTCCTGCAAAAAAATTAAATTGTGCAATAATTGCATCTCTACGTAGATTTAAGTTCATTTCTAAAACAGGAAAGCTATTATTAATTTAGCCACTGGAAGCAAGCGACAATTCAGCAGCGTAGCGAAATCAGAAATGTGAGCTTTTTGTAAGCGATGGTCATGAACAATGAACGAAACGAAGCAATGAGCGTACACACTACACGCACATAAAATCACAACCACAACGCAACTTTCTTCAGGACATTTTCGGAATTACTCGAAGATGCTCGTTGCTCTATCCTATCCTATTCTATAACTAGCAAAGCCAGCCACCACGGTTTAGATTCCCGTTAGTGTACGTAGTACACTATAAAAGTATCTAGTAGACATG
>JAQFXM010001502.1:0-31577 GCA_034693345.1 Entomobrya multifasciata | reverse complement strand
CAATTGGGCAACAGAATGGAATGAGTCCAAAGGATGTACTGAAGGTCAATAGAATGTATAATTGCTCCATGGAGTAGTAGGTGTGGATGATAAGCATGTTGATAATACTACCACATATATTACAAATACATACATAAATAAAAATTATTTTCAATTTGTAGACATTAGCTTTGTTGAACGATATAATTAATCCCTGAATACTTGAGTTATTAAAACTAGTTATTATTCGAATTTTAATGGTGATCTTACACACTGATTACTAGAATCCAAAGTCATTTATTTACTTTATGAAAGTACGAACGACACCATTGTTTAAATGGTGGAAATCCATTTTTAAATATTGACGTCATTGGTATTGGCTAATTGAAACTTCAAAGATTAGATAGTTGCATAGATGGAACGGGAAAAAGTGATGACAATTTAAGTATAATCATAGAGTTAGTATACAAGATAATAGATAAACATAGCAATGAAATTTCTGCTCGTCTAATCTTAAGGAATCTAGAGCTCAAACTTCATTCATGTTATTAAGATGAACAAATGTTCAACTTAATTTAATTTAATATTTATTGTCAAATAGATCCCTTACATAGTCAAAAGAAGGACAATTAATCTATAGATACTTAGAATTGCATTCATTACATTATTTAAAATTCAATAGCACCATAAGTTTAGATCAATCATGCATTCATTTATATACATTTATCATTTCCATTAAAATTGTACAAAATTATTTAAAAAGACATTCTATATCACAAAAAACATCATAATCAGAGTTGGTATTAATATATTTACTTTTCTGCATATCCATACAATACGTAAACATAGCAGTTCTAAATCGTGTGGGATTGCCTACATATTTTCTGACATTGCTATCAAGTTTGACCCATTCATTCACTGCTGCATATTTTAAACTATACGTGCCCCATCTACTTAACGCTTTGGTTTTTGGAGAGAAAAAACTTTTATTACGCGTTGATTGTGTACATTCATAAGAAAAGTCTATGTAATTTACAAACATACCACAATTGGTGTGAAAAGTGCATTTGTATGCAAAGCACAAAAGTTCATACAGATATCTGTATTTAGAGAAATAAAAACCTAAGTCATTACATATTTCACTAGAAACAGGATCAAATTTTCTTTTTCCTAAAATAAATCTAGAACAACTTCGTATTATCTTATCGTATCTATTATGAATAGTTTTATTTGGATTAGTTAGCCATACGACACAACCATAATTTAAAACTGATAGAACAAGAGACTTGACTAGAATGATTTTATTTTCTCTTGACAATACATGTTTGATTGAGAATAACTTAGACAATGAACCGTAGCATTTTTTGGATACACTTTTAACATGTGGAAAGAAAGTCATTTTTTCATCAAAAATTACTCCTAAAATTTTAAGTTCTTTGACACGTTCAATGCATGAATTACCAAGCTTCACAGAAATATTGTCAGTATTAGTTTTTCCTTTATTAATGACTAGCATTTTAGTTTTATCAATATTTAATTTAAGTTTGTTACTAGTAAGCCATTCATGTATGCGGGATAAATCCTCTTCAATACCTTGTACAATTTCATGAACTTTATTATAAGGTCCAGCTATCCCCAAATTACAGTCGTCAGCAAACATGTACATATTACTCTTTTTAACTGAATTAATTATATCATTGATAACTATGTGCGTGAACGCCTAAATGCTAAGAAACACTAACTAGAATTCATCCAGAATGATAATTTAAATCTCTCGTGTGTTCACCTCGACAAAGTGGAACGACCTAGAGGAAGTACCGCCTCTTAATTTTTTACTACCATGTTCATCCAGTACGCCTGGTATTAGAACACCTGACTGTGTCATAACCAAACCAGTCACAAAATCAAATGTATTTGAACATATTTGGTTGCATCCCTTTTAATACCGTCGCATAGCTTAAGTGCTATTGTTGTATGGGGCCATTTTCGATGTCATAATATAGAATATTTTCTTTATAAAATATCATTATAATGAAATTAATTTACATGTTAAAATTCTTTAAAAATGTATTCGTATTCAAGAGTTATAACTTGGCACCGTATATGCTAATGTAATGGAGTAATTCACGAAAATACCAATGATAACGTTTCCCTGTTGTCAGCATTAACTCCTGTCTGTGGTGGTTTGAATTAAAAATTATTTATTAAGATCCCGACAACATGAAAATAAGTTTCAGGTTAACGTTTATATTATTATTGCATTATGATCTTATACCAAAATTTCCACAGATTGAACTTAAAACGACCAACCGAAAACGTGGAAATATATATTGAATGATGTTCTCTTAATAAAAGTGACATATTTCAACGTTTTTACAACATTTTAATGCTAAAACGTGCATAAAAATATGTTAAGTTGTTCAGTGAACATAGTATTCTGGATAAAGATTAGGTGTTTACGTAAACATAATAGCCCAACTCAAAATTTAAACCCAACACTTTCTTCGAAATAAAACAAAAAAACCAACTTAGCATAACCCAATAATTTCTTTGAAACCTAACCAAACCTAACTCAACATTACGCAACATTTTCTTTGAAACTTAGCCAAACCTTCACTAACTTTAGGTAACCCAATACTTTCTTTCAAACCTAGCCAAACCTAACCTTACAAATTATAACCCAATATTATCTTTCAAACCTAGCCAACCTAACCCTACTAAATATAACCCAACACTTTGTTTCAAACCTAGCCAAACCTAACCCTACTAATTATGACCCAACTCTTTGTTTCAAACCTAGCCGAACCTAACCTTACTAATTATAACCCAACACCTTCTTTTTAACCTAATATAATTGAACATAACCCAACACTCTCATTATTACAACTAAGGCCGAAAATATAGAACTTTCAACTGGGGAGGAATTCACCCAGGGAGGAATACGGTCGGGGAGAAATTCAGAAAGGGAGAAATGCACTCGGGGAGGAATTCACCTGGGGAGAAATTTGACCCTGGGGAGCAATTCACCCCGGGAGGAATTCGCCTGAAACGAAAAAAACAGGTCAGTTTTAATTGATGAACTTGTATTGTACATCGTTATGATTGCATACAAACATTTATACCGACACTAACAAAATATTAGCTTTTTATAGTACGACTTTTGATACGATAGTGATATTGATATATGCATGGTGGTTACAAAGTCACAAAAGTAACTGCTCATAGTCATAAGTCATAACTCATAACCATTAGAACTCCCGATGATATGAGTCTGGTAGCTAGAAGGTCTTATGGTGATGACTGATGATGATGAGGTGATCTTAAAAGGAATGAACAAAGACATTCATGCGCGTGTATCCACCCACACTTATTTCATACGTAGAACAGCTCAAGTGCTACACTTAAAAAGTTGAATATCAAGATCGCTGACAATACTAGTTCATTCAATGAATTTACGCTCATAATCAAAACTGCATCGCAGCGTTATTATTATTATTGTGGGCTAAAAAAATAGTACGCATGTATCACCAGCCTGACTTTCCTCTACAAAGCAAACCAACCTCAAAATATACAAAAGAAAGTTTATCTTTTCATCAGTGGTTAAGGAGTGTCATATTTTTCATAGTACCATACTAATAGATTGGCCATGGACTATCCCTAGGGTAGCCAAACAGCCAAAGTATGCCACTTTTCTGTGAGTATATTCATTTGAAAAAAATGCTTCCTGCCAATATTGTTATTACTCGTTATCATAATTTTTTTAAAGTTAATTAATAAAAGCTCGCAAATATTTATTATATAACCAATTTATTTTATCGTTGAGGTTATTGGCGACTGAAAGCTATAATTTAAAATGTTAATTAATTGTTAATTGGACGGGTTAGCACATAGTCCAAGTTTTAAAATGAACCGACTACTGAATACTATCACAACGATAAACGATAATTAGTCAATTATGTTGGCATGGATCGCATTCAGTTGTTTAGGCTACGACTTGGTAAGGTCTCTTACGTCTTACATGTATATTTATATAACTTTTGTCAGGATTCAGAAGTAAAATCAAAGAATAAAAATCATTAGTTCCCAATTTTCGTAACATGCCATTACTGTTATCCTGTTATGCTAAATCACGTTGATATCCAACTGGTATATCCTTCAACGGGATACTAAAATATCTACCCCAGGGATATTCAAGAACACCTAACTTCCAAACTTTTAATAGCAGAGTAATACGTACTACGTACACGCATGTATTGCGTCCTCTAATCTAAACTACAAACTATGAAAACGAATTCAACTTCTCTTTCGTTGCCAACAAGCAGTAAATAATCATTATTATCGTCACTATCACCATCATTCATGATGGTAATCATAAAACTTGATTCACGCATCAACATCAACAAAAAACGTAGATAAAAGCAGCATACAATAGAACACACAAAAAAAGCTAACAAAAATCAATTTAAAAAGTAAGTTAAATGTAGTACAAGCGTTTAAATGTAATGTTATACACAGAATGAAAAAAATCGATTTAGTTCACTACGCGGTTGCTCACTCGCAGCACATCTCTTTCGAAATCAGAGCAACATCCCATCGCACGCAGTAGCACCCCCAGCATTATAACAACAGACATCATCAACAATAAACATTTTTTTTAAAACTCATTCGATCAAAGTAATCTCCATGCATGGTTAGATTCAGACTGGTCAGTGATCATGATCATACTGCACCCAAACTCATCTAACAGTGAGTCAAGCCAGTATCAAAATCAACGCTGCAGCGTAAACGTGAAACTAGTGCAAGTGGTCTTTTTTTGTGAGTTTGCTCATTGCACTACGGAAAAAAACATTCTTGCATTTTTGAGTTCATGCAATAAAAATTGTGCTTTATTTGAGACCCTTTGTCATTTTAAAAACATGGCAAGCTAAATTCTAATCTTTTGTGGTGACAGCAATTGATTATGACATATCCAATATCAGTGTGGTTTGTCTACTAAGAAACTTTAACGTTGTGACATCGGAATTTATAAAAAAATATTTTTTCCTTGTTTGCATCAAATTTAACCAAACCACATGTTGTTTATCTTAAACTTTTCAATTAGGAAAATCCGTGAGAGGTAATCCCATAAAAATATTATTAAACTTTGTACGCACAGCGTCAGAAAATACAAGCCATTCAATTTATGATTCATCATCAAATATTTATCAAGGTAGAGTTGCAGATATGCAGATGCAAAACTATAAATAAATTAATTGAATTCCAATTCACGATACGATAGTTAAACAAGAAAAACATACACGCATTCATGTTTAAAATGTATTTACACATTTTATGTCGATTGATTTTTTTAAAACAAAGTACATAAATTAGAAAATCGATTTTTAAAGAAAAAATCAAGCACGCTTTCTTTTTGTTTTTGAGTGGATTCATGCGGTTTATTGTTAAGTACGTAACATTGGGTTGCATACCTGTTGATTGTGTTTTATACGCAGCTCAGCGACAGCATTATCATCACAATCAACAATAGCATTCATTTTTGCTAATCTCACATTCATTCATTGTTGCTACACACGAGGCAAAATAGCAAAAGCGAGGGCGAAAAATGATAATAAGTAGAATGGCGATTTATCATCATGATGATCATCCCCGGAAGTAAGTACATACATTGTATAATATCATCATCACATGTGCAGAAAGATGTACATAGTCAGTAAACAGTCAAACGTCACACTTTTTTGCATCGCATCATCATAATAGACGACGTGACAGACAAGTAAACTAGCACATACGCATTCATTGCATATTGCATTGCATGACAACGACAACAAACACATTTAATCGTAAAGGATGAAGGAAGTCTGCATGTTTAATTGTTTTGTTAAAAAATCAGTCGTTTTGTTTTGGTTTGACCAAGTATGGTAGTAAATGGAAGTAGTGACAAAAAAGTGACCACTGTTAATGTTAGTGACCTGTATGTTGTCAACCATTGCACTCAACTCTACACGTTTCTTGTTCATTGTTTGTTTTTCATAAATTAGTTTTCCCTGTCATTCAATTACAGGTCATAGTAAATTGTAGAAATATTGTGATCAATTTCTTAAACTTTGTTTTGGTTGTGAAATAGTTTCTTAAAAAAGAAGCTGGGGCCGGGGACGAACGAGTGTTTGGTTTGAGATTCTGTCATTTTATTTTTAGTAAAGTAGTAAGTATTATCTCACCATCTGCATCTTAATGATAAAGATCATTTAATGTAATAGTTTTTTGTGATCTGATATGGTATCATCATCTCACACCACCATCATATCATTTTGACGTTTAAAAAAATCAAAACAGAAACTCGTGTGCTACAACTGTAAATATAAACCTGACAACAGGATATAGGGACTTGCGATTGATGAGTTTAGAAATTAGTTAAACCAACTGGTAACTTCTTGAAAAAAATTGTTTTTTGATTTTGCCGTTATAGTGCTTGATTACATAAAATTTTGAAAATAACTTGACCCAGGTCACTTTGGGCCAAATTTTCTGGCCTCAAAAATACATATAAAAACTGTCATTTGTTAGTAATGTGTTCCTACCAAGTTTCATTAAAATATATTGAACCGTATAAATAGGAGACCATGTTGAAGTTGTAACCTTTGAAGTCCTCTGGGGACAAAGGGGTTGGGTCAGGTCAGCTGAAACTTTGCAGTAACATGTTTCTATAATAGGGCTAGCTACCCACTAAATTTGAGCCCATACTGTTATGTTGAAATTTTTTGACCTTTGACCTAACTTTGACCTGGGTCATCCGATTTGGCTGACCAACGAACTCATCCAAGCAGTGACCTATATGTATTGATTGGTGAAATCAGATTTTGAAAATCTTGATTAGTTTTTGAGTTATCGTGCGAACAGACGGACAGACAGACGGACGGACAGGCAGACACCGCGACCATTATTAATACTTGCTCAATCGCAAGTAATAATTATAAAACATCAAGCAGGTTGTTGGTAAATGCATTTTTTCAAGAGAACATCGAACAGTGAGCGGCTAATAATAGCAACGTATGAATTTGTGATTTGTCTGTGATAATTGAGATGAGTACAATAAAATTAATCATTCTAGGGTTGACATGGCATTGACTGTTGACTGTACTAATTATCATGCTGTTCTTGTAATACCATTTTACACGTTGGCATGCATATTTGGCAAGTAATAAGTATGAAGTAGGCGTTGACAAGTAGATCAAATTTAATCTTTACTATAATTATAATTAATTTTCATGTAAACTTCCAGTCTATATTATATTTTAAAGATATTTTCCCTAAATATGCATATAATAATAGACTACTGTGTAACTCAATATGTTACAGAAGCTAAATTTTCATTTAAATGCGTAACGCTACAAATAAATGTTTTAGCGTGAAAAACTTCGTAGTAAAAATTGTTAAATGAACCAATTAAGTAAAAAAGTAAATCCTTTTAAAAACAACTTTACAAGCAAAAGAATGGCAATAAAAGTAGAATACAAGCAGCACAGGGACGAACATGAAAAAATCATTCATCATCCACCAGAATCGCTTGAAAAGCTGTATATATTTTTTAAATCCTTTGTTTCCTTTTTTACTTTGCACGCACAGCCAACAGCCAAAAATATGCAGGCAGTGCTGCTCATAATTATAATATAATAACTTATCACTAATTCACTTTCTTATTTTTCAGATTGAAAAGGATAATGGGAAAATGACGAGCATGAGTGCGTGCAATCAGTGTTACCACCAGTTATAGTTTACCAAATGAATATATGTACAGTTGAATTTTAATAATCACACCGCACACAACGTTCAAGTACACAGTAGCGTTCAGCGTTGTCATGATGATTATTCTGAAGATGACTGAGTTGTTTTAGTGATACTCTCAAATTCTCAACTAATACGGTAGAGAGGTGTTAATATAATTGCTTCTACCTTTTTTCGCTCTGTTCAAAAATACCTGTTGCATTATCAACATTTTTATCTGTAAAATAAGTGGGTGGACAGTCAACAGTGTGGAAGTGATAAAACATTTTTTGTGTCCTTCAACGGATTTTATCATTATTTCATCACATATGACTTCTAGATGATTAGATTGCCATTCAAAAAAACATAATGAACTAGAATAATTCCTCGTGTGCATGTTGTCGTTGTCAGTGTGGTGATCTTTGAACTTGAGCTGCTGGAGTTAATGACAATACAACTCGCATGGATTTTTAAACCAACTTGTCATTTTTTGAGAATGCTTTCAACATAATTATTATAATTTCAATGAAGTGACAACTAAATTAATAGAAAATATTGCAGTGTAGTGATGTGTTATATTTGAATTTTTGATTCTCAGACAGTTTTTATTGTTTGTTTAGTAAAGATCTGGTGCAAGTTTGCAAAAGTTTATTTCATAGCGTTGCGTATTCAAAACAGTGCGAGCGAAGTGCGAACTCATTTTTGGATAAATTTTTGTTGATAATATTACCAAAATGCCGTCCGAATCTCCAGACCTCGGGGTTATTGCCGCGTTTGACTCAACTGACAAACGCGATTCTGATATACAAGAAGTTCCGGAACACCGGCCTCAGGATATCGAAAGTCGAAATACTCTTGGTAAGTCTTTCAGAAAACACTTAATCACGTAAAAACTATTACGGAGGATTATGCATAAAAATGTACAGAATCAGATTTTATAAACACGTCATTTCAGTATAATCACGAACTATTCTACTTTAATTTCACTGTTGTATACAACTTGACGCGTAATATTTATTAGTTTTTAGTTTCTTGTTAGTTTTTCTATTTGAACAATTAAAGATTCAAACAATTAATTCAGTCATCAGTTATCAGACAAATAATGGAAATGCCAATGGAAGCACAATTATCAAGGTTTATCAAGTAGGGGCTCACACTGCTTCAATATCGTGGAAGTCACATGACATGTAGAAAACGTTTGTTGGATGCGCTAGTGCATTTACTTGTACGTTTTAAAGTTCCGATATGCAAAATGCATTATACGCAGCAATAATAGCATTTTCTATTTTGCGGAGTCTTTGTTCACACGTCTCACACAACTCACTGTCATGTCAGCAGTCGCCAAACACGATCCACGACAAACACTCTGTTATGTCAGTCTTTAATCATTAGTTATAATATTTTATACTTACATACAATTCACAATAATGCAATGCATTGCTTTTAAAAGCGCTTTGCATTGATATCAACAGTTTCTTATGCGTCTCTTATAACCACTTGACTTCCTTAGTATCCAATTAATATTTTATTGTCAATTTGTTTCTTTGGTAAATTGGCAATTGTTTGATTTTTGGCAAGTCCAAGAAATTATTTTTTATTATTACAATTTGCAGTTGTTGGAAAAATATTAATGCTGAATGTAGACATAATTCTGAAAAGCAGTTAAAAGTAGGCGTAAAAAGCAGCTCATTATGTTTACAAGATATCATAAATAATGTTTCATTTTTGTGCGATTCTCAAATATAATTATTTTTCCTTGCAATTTATTTCTTGCTGACTTGAATCATGAAATTATACCTTTTATGATAATCTTGCCTAATAACAATTTTTAAAATTACATTTTTAGGAAACATGTTTGATCACACAGAAGAAAAGGTTATTCGAGAGGATGTACTTCAATGCTTGTCCAGGAAACAAAAGCACTACAGGCTGGTTCTAACATCTTCTGAGATTTTACTCCAGCTACAAGGAGGTGCCAAAAATCGGCCAAGTATTGAACGCTATTCCATTGACGACTTATTTGGATGTCACACACTTCGCCATAAGCAAAACGGACCATCATTTGTATCTGCGTATGTTTGTTTCTACATATATCCCCGACGGAAGCGCGTTCTCATGTCAAAGGCCAAACTAAGGGAAAAAGTGCCATTAGTTTTTGAAATTCGAAAATCTGGGAATTCGTACGAGGAAAATTTAGCAATTGCTACAAGATGGAAAGAAGATGCTCTACAGCTTTTGAAAAAGAAGTATCCAAAATTCCAAGGGTCTCGACAATTGGATTCCCAAAATGATAGCACTGAATTAAATGGCAATCTTGAAGTGACATGTGACATCCATGAGAAGGGTGATGCGGATAATAATATTATTGTTCAAAATGGAAAAGGAGTTCCAGTAGCTAAGTTATCACTTTCCAATGACGTTCCGTTCGTGAGAAGATATTTTGTTATAATAAATCCTGTCAGTGGTCAGGGGAAAGGAGTTGCTGTTTTTAATGTAAGTTACATTGAAAGAAAAATGTGTTTACGAAAAATGCAAAGCGAAACGTTGCTCACTCGCATATATATTTTCATTGTCTTAGGAAAAAGTGCATCCCATTCTGGTGGAAGCTGGGATTAAAGTGGAATTATTGATTACGACTCATGCTGGACATGCCAAGTCTGTGGTTTCCTCTACTAATCTGGATGATCTTGATGGAATACTTACTGTTGGAGGAGATGGCTTACTTTATGAAGTTGTAAATGCACTTCAAGCCCGATTGGACTCGGATAAAGCATTCGTTGTATGATTAATACTTATAATATAATTGGAGTACCAATTTTATATTTGTTTCATAAGTTAACTAATTACGGATTGAATACATGTAAAGATTCCTGTGGGAGCAATTGCATCTGGCTCTGGTAATGGATTGGCCCGGTCCATAGCTCAGTATTCGAAAGAAGATACAGATTATTTGAAGAACCCTGTATTATGTACAACACTGGCTGCAGCTCGTGGGAAAGTCATTCCCGTGAACTTGGTAAGTTATTGAAAAAGCATAAAATCTATTTGAACGCATAATTATTCTATGTGTATAGAACGAAAGTGTGTTATTGTAATACCTTTTTCTTTAAAGATGGAAGTACAAATTGATGGCAAAAAAAGTTCCGGGTTTCTTTCGGTTGGCTGGGGACTCATGTCCGATATTGATGTTGAAAGTGAAGTGCTTCGTGCGATTGGAGAGCCGCGTTTTACACTGTGGTCCTTTCTACGTTTGATGAAACTTCGTTCGTACAAAGCCCAGCTATCGTATGTGCCCTGTGAAAAAATAACTAGGGAAGAGGTCAACGGTACAAGTTCAACTGTGATGCGACAACGCGACCCAGTAACCCTTGACTCCGATTTTATAAGCGTTTATTCATCTTGCCAATCATTTATTGGAACAGATATGATATTTGCGCCTGGGGCAAAGCCAGGTGATGGCTTGATTCACTTAACATACCTAACTAAAGATGCTGGGAGAGCTGCAGCGACGCAGTTTTTGTTAGGAATTGAAAAAGGTAGTACGAATTTTTTTTTATGAATATAAGTGATCCGTAAGACGGCTCTTTAGTAACTATAGTACCAATTTTTTGATTGATTAAGGTAACCACTTGAATGTGAGCGGAGTCAATTACGTGACGGTGCAAGAATTTACTCTACGTTCAACTGGAGGAATAGAAGGTACAGTAACAGTTGATGGTGAACGCGTGAAAGCAGAAGAAATTCGAGTGAAAGTTTGTCCTCGGCCCCTCTATGTATTTGCATTATGATTTTTATACATCGCTGTGTACAAATATTACCTACGAAAGCATTGTCGTCTCCACTCAAGACTGATAATTTAATAAACGATTTCTTATTCATTCCTTTAATATTTTTCTCGTAAATGTCAATAAATCAAAAATCACTTTGAAGAGTCTAATACTTCTGAAACACGTGCTTTAAATGTTGTGATAAATATGGTGTCAAACATATCAAATATCCTAAACTGAAAGTTAAAAAATATAGAAACGTAGGCTGTGTCTGACTCATATAATAATACGGAAATAGCATTGTTTTTGGTGACATTCAACTTCAACTACATTCTATTTTTTATTAATAGAATTTGTAATGTACATAGCTCTATACGCTAGCACATCATTTCAACACATATTTATAGCCTGCACGTACTGGCTTACTTCTTTGTAGTCCAGGAATTTTATGGTTTTTGGATACCACTATTTTTTCTAAAACTTGTATGACTATATGATGTAAGATGCATCTTAATAATGTATATGAATTCATGAGACTGTGTTATGATGAAATAAAAAAAGTACCTTTAAAAATCAAACCATCATTATTGTTTTAAAGCTTTTACTTTTTGAGTAGCAAAACATTAATGATTTATTTCCTTTCATATGTAAAAGAATTTTGTAGAAAATTGTATAATTTGTGATTAAAAACACCATTGCATCACAAAACAGAAGTATCAGAGGTAAAACACATAGCAACCTAAAATATATTTTACTTCCCTAACCACGGTTAATTTAAAATCTTACGGTTACGTCAGTTTGCATAATATGTAATATATATTATCAAATAACATACATTGTCATTAAACAATGTTCAAAATTTAAAAAAAAAGTTACACGAAACTTCTTAGCTGCATAATTCTGCATAGTAAGTAATGTTATACTCTGGAATGATCAAGATCATGATAAAAAAGCAACTGTTTAAAAATTGTAACAATTATAAATAAAGTAATTTTTATAGTTTCAGTAGTATTCAACATACAGTACACACTCATGTTTCACACCATGAGCTATTTTATTGTTAAAAATAAACCCCTAAAATATTGTCTGCAATGATATGCACACACATTAGTTCTAGTAGTTGGGGTTGGTTGATGTGATAAGAACAATATTTTTCAGTATTTTCGCATTTCTTGCTCTTGGCACTGATATCGAAACAAGAAAGACACAAGTAATCTTTCAGCAGGGACTTGGAATTTTAATATAAGTAGTCTTACATAATTAGCATACGTATAAATGTAGGTATGTACTTTTCACCTGCCTCTGTTTTTTTTTAATTGCAATGTTTCTATCGCTGGGCATGGAGTGTAAATACTTTGTTTTCAACGAGGTAGTACTTGTAGTAATTCATTCATTGTTCAAAATATATTATTGATACTGATTTTGATACACAGTACCATTAGTATGTACATTTAGAAGTACGAGTCATATAATTAAAAGAGATATTTCACTTCTACTTTCAAAAACAATAATAAATACGCATACAAAAATAACTGAATGGTAAATGATAAAATAAATAAGTAGAAGCGCTTTCCTTTCTTATGCCATTCTTTCGTGTTCCCGTAGAAAAGTTGCATTGTAAAAATATATTGTACAATATAATATTTTTTTATCTGTTCTATAGAATACACATTTCTACGTAATATATACCCCTTTTAATATTACCAAAAATTAAAAATTTCTTGCATTGCACCTGGGTTATTATTTATTTTCCGTTTATCTTAATACGACAATTGAGAAATCTGGATGTGTTGCTGTATGTAATGTAAGTGATTAAAAATAAGAATCGTTTTGCCTGCTGCTGCTCTCGAGATGCATCAACTTCTACAATCTCACGATAAGGCTGCCGTTTCTAAACTAAACTGTTGACTAACTATTAACTAAGTAACTAACTACTGTCTCTAAAATAATCATGAAACATGATAATCTTTTTAAATTCTCCATATTTCAAACGGAATCAAAATTAATTACAACAATACACTACTAAAATACTGGCGATATCTTGCTCAATGTAATGTATCTGTATACCTTTCATATTTATAACACAGTAAATCGCGTTACATTAAAAACGGTAACAAAAGAACATTAAGTTTTCAATAATTTGTATATAAAACACAGAACCAAGTACATTTTTAGTACTAGTTCTTTTTTCATGTAATACTGGTTATTAATAATATTTAGTTTTTACCAATTTACTCCTACGTGTAAACTTATACCAACTATCTAAATTTATTTACTTTACTAACGATATAAAATAACCATAAGGCTTCAGATGACACGTTAATCAATCACTTTTCGATTTAGGTACAAGTTATTCGTAACATTATTATACCGCTCACTCTCCATATAATTTTAGGAATTACAAGCTAAGATAAACCATACAACCGAAGATAAAAACCAGGTAAGTATATAAAAGTACGTCATGGACGAATGCCTGGAAATAAACCTGACACTACATTTTAAGTAATTTTAGTGCTGCCTGCATTGTTACAAATATTATATTCCTTACAGCTGGAAGGAGAATGTTTTACATACTAATAAGAGAAATATCTTTGTTATCTTAATTGGTACGTTTGTAAAAACAAACATAATTTTTAATACTTTAAGCAATACAAGTAACATGGACGTCGGTGGTTCCGAAACTATTCATAGAGATTCATCAGGTGACTGTGAGAATGAAGTCTGTGCGATGACACATGCATATTATCTTTAATACCAGTTTCATTTTCATTGGGAGCATACAAACATGTTAATATCTGAATTTCTGAATATATATTTTTTGTGGAGTTTCTTATAATATCAATTTCAAACCTGTAATCTTGATTATATGATAGAATAAAAAAGTTGGTACACAATATTGTAGATACAGCTTAAAAACACACCTGGACATTGACCACCTCGTAAGTTCATAGTTTACCGTTAAAGTGTTATTTTACGCACGAAATCTCGCATTAAGTGTAATGACAATGCAGGGGATTCGTATGTAATTACATACAACATAAAGAACTACAAGATAGAAACAGAATACACATAACGTATTAAATAATTAGCTCAGCCTTATGGCAAAATATTCAGATGGTCTGAGGAAAATAATTCTGGCCCAAGTCGAAGGTCAGCTAGCACACAACCTCCTAGCAAGCTTCTCTGTGATTGAAAATTATCGTTTTGCGACAAGACAAATGACAACTTTAAAAACTTTCTTTTCTTTGTAGAGCACACTGAACAGCTCGATTTCTTCTGTAAAACTGAGTAATTTCAATCACATAGAAGCTCGTATCCCCTAACTTTGCTACATAAAGGCTTGAACATGGCACTTGTTTGAAATAACAAAACTATGAAATATGTAAAAACTTGATATTATGGAAAGTAAATAGTACAAATCTGCTACTAAAACGTAATTCAAGAATATAATTATTGCTGCCGCGAGACTAGCAACTGAATGTTCTCCTGACAGTTACTCAAAATCTTTAACACAATGTCTACGCTCATATCACCAACGTCAATCCCATCGACTTGAAGTATCTTGTCGCCTAGTTTAACAGGTAAATCGTCCGAGTCCGTAGCAGAAATATAGATTCCCTGAAAAATAGATTCAGTCAGCTTTTTGAGTAAATGCTTATTAATGACGACTTTAAATACAAATGTATACGCACCTTTCCCTCGGGATGAGAACTTAGGCCAGGGTATTCCATTATCGAAAACCCCATTTTATACTTATTAGTTTTGCGATATTCCAAGGAAACCTTAAAAATTACCAAAAATTATATACAGAATTCGGGAGAAACGATTTTAAATATGAAAGATAAGTAAAGGTACTTACGACTCTAGCATTACGATGTGACCCGAATATCCATGGTTTACGAGTGGTAGGGATCTTGGAATCCAAGTGATCTGACTCACGACCGAATCCAGACCTAGAGAGCTTAGGAGATATTCCTCTATTCGAAGACTTTTCTGAAGCACCTGATGAATAAGCTGACTTTCTCTCCTCATCTGTTGAGCTGCTTGATCTTGCCATATTTAAATCTTCCACTCGTGAGGGCTCAAATTTAGGAATTCGGCTGTGTGACTTTGTTTCATCATGGCTGCTGACTTGGCCAGAGTTAAATTTTGGTATGCCGCTACTGGATGCATATCTGTTAGTTGCTGGACTAACTGTACTCCGTTTTGCAGATGATGTCGAGGTTTTTGTCTCTGAAATCATTGTTCCCGGGATTCGGCTTGTACTAGCAACCTTATTTGGCGCAACCTGCTTTTTGTCCGGAATGTTGCTTCTGTGGCGTGAGTGTGGACTTTCAGAGCCCGACGGATGCTTTGAACGATGGGCTAAGACGGGCGAAGGCTCAGGATGAACTGATGGAATCCTAGTGGGAGTAGGAGTAGTTGTGGTACCAAGCTGACTTGCGGAATATGGTCGTCGACTGGTTGACTGTAATGACGGAATCCTACAAATCTTTGATTCAGGCGTCTTGTTACTTATGTTCTTATTACGAGCAATGTGAGATTCGGAATGCTGTTTTGGCGGATGTTGTTTCGCATCCACCAATAGTTGCATTGCTGGAGGCATTGTTTCGTCATTCAAAGGGTCCTGATTAGCGTAGATGGTAGCATTGGAATCACTACTATCGCTAAGTGGGTACGCTTTGTTCAATGTTAAGTTGGAATTTCTGTCCGCTTGAAAATCCCCATAACCAACATTGGTGGTAGGATCAATCGCATGGACGAACTCATTTATTCCAGCCGGAATGGTTTCAATAATATTACCTACGCTATCAAACTTAACCTTTGACTTCACCAGCGGCGCATTGATATTACCTTGATTGTATGATTCTTTACAAATTTCATTTATATTACTTGAAGTAATCATTGTAGAGTTGCTGCTTGACTGCGACACTGACGTGCTCATGGGTTCATAGGGGAAAGTCGTATTATTTCCCATTTGGTCAGGAGATGTTGGTGGCGTATCCTGATTGACAGTCAGATCGTTGGCAGTATTTGAATTTTTAATTTCAGAAGGGAAATTAATTTTTCCCGTACCTGCTCCTCCTGACGAACGCAGAAAAGCAGCACGTTGCGCAGCAATATGATATGGTGGCGGAGTTCGGCCTATATTAAAAGAGGAAGCAGCTGCTGAAGAAGGTGCAGGCATATCATCTTCTTGGCTTACAGGTTGGTAAGTAAAATCCGAAAAATCTCGGGATGGATCTGCAGTCATTCTAGAATTGTGATCAGGAATTGGCGGTGGTGATTCGATTTTGCGAACAGTCGGAGGTGTTCTGTTAGTGAGCTTTTGAGTAACTAAGGCGATGACCTCATCTTGGACACCCATTTCACGATATTTCTCCATCTTCTTTGCTAGATTCTCATTCTTCTCTGTTACAGATCTGGAGCCGTAGTTTCTCTTAGCCTGGAAATTAATACCATGGTTTCATTATTATATATTGTAGTAAAAATTGCTTAAATTTTTCATTTAATTCCTAAACGGCAATACTACTGCAAAAAATAAAACTGCTATCATTAGCATATAACAGGCAACCATGGAGATTTACTTTAAGTACAAATAATTTCGTTTCACAAACAGAAAAAATAATAATTTCTACAAAAAAACTCATTCTCTTTTGAAATTTAATGTTTAAACATTCCCGATAAAAAAAATAGCAAATAATCATATAACTGCAAAGCTAATGCATTATGGCAATACGATTTCAAGTACTTTCAAACGTTTCATCATAAAACCTTTAATTTGATGTAAAATTATTTTTCCGCCTCTTCTATGTCACCATTGGAGTAAACCTGAGAATATTCATCAAGAATGTGATACTCTGTGATTATTGTGAACTTTTCGTAAATTTTTACTACAATTCGTGAAATCTTTCGAAGTTTTAACTACCCCACTAATCACACAAGAGCATGGATATTTTAAACTGGACGCTTGTTATTTTTCAAAACAAATTATCTACATACATGTGTTGTATATGTATAGTTTAGTTTGAATAGACGAAAGCTTACCTGGTAATCCGTACTATCTTCGTTGTAATCGCCTTCATACATTGGTTCGTCCTATAAAAAGCATATTTTTATAACATAAGCAGAAACTAAAATGAGATACCTGGAAATCTCGAAAATTTATAAAATTACCGATATGTTGATAGCTTCGCCATTTTGGTTTCTGGTTTGCCTTATATGTGAGGCATGCTTAGCCATGGCCCTTAATTCCTTAGGGTACGGTGTGGGAGCACGAAGGAGGCCGCCATTCACAACTGGTTTTTCAGGAACAGGGGGTTCGATATCAGTCTCAAATCTTATTTTCCTCCCTGAACGACGGGGTAAAGCTTCCTCAGTGTCGTTTCTACTCGTAACTGTTTCTAAAATTTAAAGATTATAATAATTATAAATCAATCATACGTAAAAACATGAAATTAACGACATTAACTGTTTTTCTCTTACCACTTGCAGGTAATTGCGGTAAGAGGCAGCAGGTGACAACATGCTGTCCAGTCGAACTATCGATCTCTCTGTTTAAAGCAACTAAAGGTTTATTCTGCCCCTCAGTCAGCCAAAGGGCTCCAAGATTGGTAAGTCCAAGTATTGATACAGGGAGATTGCGTATAGCATTATTGGTTAATACGAGTACTTTCAAGTTACTTAGATGTCCTATCTCCGATGGAATTTCTTTGATATTATTGTTAGCAATACTTAATACGGTGAGAGATGTACAACTTCCAATTTCTTTGGGAAGCTCAGCTAATCTATTATCGTCTAAGTATACGGTGTGAAGTTTTCTGAGCAGCCCAATAGACAAGGGTATTGACTTCAATAAATTACAGGACAAATTTAACTCTTGAAGATTTTTCAATTTTCCAAGATCTTCTGGCAGACGGTTGAGCCGATTAGTGTCGATTCTTACTGTTGTTACATTCTCAAGTTTGGTGAAAGAGCTGGGCATTTCCTACATTTTGAAAATGAAATATTTATGTGTTCATTAGAACAAATAAAACGTTTTTCATAACATTTGATATTTTAAGAAGACGAATAGATGAATGGACTTACCGATAGATCATTGAAACTTAAAGTGATATCAGTAAGGCTAACACATTTACCTATCTGATCAGATATAGAAGTAATGCTGTTTTTTGACAAATCTAAGCAAGTTAATTTTGGCAAGTTTCCGAGTACCTAAAACACAAATAATATTATCAAAGTAGTGAGTTGTGCTACTTGAAATTATAAATACCAAGTAAAATCACATAAAATTAGTGGAATCTTTACTTTGGAATTACAGTCCTGGCGCATGGCATTATCATCTGCCCATAGTTCCATCAAGTTGGTCATTGAGCCAATGACTGTTGGCTATTTTAATAAAATAAATTAGTACCGACCGATGGATTTATTCATAATTGCATTAAACCACTTTGACAGTTATATGTTTTGTATCTGAAACTTACCAGCTCTTCCATTTCATTACATCCAATATCCAGTCGTTGAAGCTGATTGAGACGATTCATGGACATGGGCAAGCTAACTATTGTGTTATCTCTTAATTCCAAGTTCTTCAGTTTGGTCAGTCTGCCAAAGTTGGCCGGTAAAAAGTCTAACGCAGTTTCATTTAGAAACAATTCCTCTAAATGAACCAACTGGCAAATAGCTTCTGGTATTTTCGAAAATTGGTTCAAGCTAAGATCCAAATATGTTAAATTCTTGCAGTTTTTTATGCTTTCGGGAACCTCGTGCAAGGCTGAAAAAATAAACAATGCCATAAATAAATATATATTAGTTATTTGAGCATGAATGAGTATCTACTACCTAGTATTTATATACCAAAACACATAGCAATTATAAAATTTCCTTTTTACGCCAAACCCAACACTTCCTAGCTTATGACTTGACAACTTAAAACTAGACCTATAGTCAGTATTAAACCATTAAAAATGTGCCGCAAATAAGTTACCATATAACAATTTCACCGATGAAACTAATGCCTAAATAGAAAGTTGCTTGATTTAACATTGCATCTGAGTGAGTATCCTAATATATAATATCGAATTACAAAAATTACAATTGAAAATAGCAATAGCAGATTGTATTTATTCAAATTAGATTATGCAACCTAGGTATGGAAAGCAGAATAGATATAGCGAATTGTTTTATTGAAGTGTTTCACTTATTTGTATTTACTATTGAATAAATTACTTCATTCGTTGGCTTGATTTTTATATAAATTACAGCTAGTACTTAAATCGTCATACTTTTTACTTCATAACACTGCTTTACATACTGTTCACAAGCATCTTCAATATGATCAATTATAACAATATGGTATGAGCCCAAAAATAGTAAAATCTCATTCATATTCACTCAAGAATTATTTTTCAGTTGCAACTGCAGTAGCATCACGATTACTTTACACACAGTACACAGTGATTCGCTTCAAAGAAATCCATTTAAAGTGGTTACATTGGACTGCTTGAACTAATGTCAGATTTCAAAACCAAAGTAGTTACAGGACAAGAAAGTGTATACATATGTATATCTACATTTGTACATGTACCATAATTTGCCTTAATATACTGTTAATTATTAGGCTAGGTGATTAAGATGCTCAGCCAAATGAACGTTTTTCATACAATTTTCTGCATCCTACAAAAGAAGAGGAATCTTTTCCCACGAAATCAATAAGTATTAATTGAAGTTCGCAGTACGGTGTAACATAGCGCATGAAATGGAAACACAAAAGTCTACATATATGTTACGGGAACCCGCAGTAACAAAAGAAATGCTATTTCACGGAATATAGGCCGTCGAGATAAAAATAGTCTTTAATGTCTTGAGATGGCATTTTTGAAGCTGATAAGATTACAAGAATAAAAGTCATAGTAACATTTAACCTAACACTAACATTATTTTATGTCAGCCGAAAGGACGTCTTGAATAGCAAAAAAAATATCAACCTGTCACAGCTTCTATCTGAATATGCCATTTTAACTGAATTTTTTACGTACATACATACACATTAGGAATTCAGATATGTATATATTCAATTTTCCGTGTAGTATATAATGTCAATGCAATGTCATATTAAGTGTTCTCTCAGGAGTATGTAACAAGATTAGTATGAATAGGAACAACATACGTAGTGAGCTTTTCCTTCCTTTTCAAATCCTGGAAAGTAGAACTATTTTATTAATTTTTTATGTACATTACCAGACGCATGTGATAAGTATGCCAGTTGTACTACATAAATTTTTAAAATGTCTGGCCCGGCCCAGGTAATATCTACTAAAGATGCAGCGTCGAGAATTGAGAACAGAGCTTTATAATTTGTTTAATGGATTCTCTACAGAAAAACAGATCCAGCGAGGCCTGGCCAGACATAGTCGTGGTCGACGATAAACGAAACTAGGACATAAAATATGTTCATAGCAAAAAATTTCATCTAATGGGCTTTATATTTGATTTGAGACTAAAAATGTAAACTGTAATCATCGTATAATATTTATCTGTTTTACTTGCACGGGATTTTTTTTCCTTTTCTAAAAAAAAGCTGGAAAAGATGAAAGCCATACTAGTGAATAAGCGTTCATAGAGCTCTTATCAACTTGTGTTTTTGCGCATCTGCAATACAATAATTTCCTTGGGTATTCGTGGTACTGCTTTGTTAGTTTGTGGTAGCGGTAGCATTGCATGCTCAATGATACAGCAAGGACATGAAAGCTTTGCGACATCAAGGATTTCTCTAAAATTGGGTAATATTATACCTGCTACCTACCAGCATAATGCATTTTACATTTTTTATATTAGAGACACGCTGAAACTGAAAATAAAAAATCTTTTTTTCCTGTGTGGCGTGATTTATGGATGTTCTAAATGTACTTTTTTATTTTAAAAATATTATACTTTTTAGAAATGAAATGGTGACATATGCATAGCTATACATAACCATAACTGATATCTGTTGAAATCGGATTCAATAACAGCAAGCATTATTACTGTGATGAATTCACTGTATGTAGAATTCATATTCCTACTCCTAAACCAATTTTAGTATCGCAGGAATGAAATAAAAAGCTTTTCTTCCATCTGTCAAGCTGTGAAACGACAGGTTAGTCTAGTCTAGAGTCTGGGTACTCTTCCGGTTTTTGGGTCTACTGACTAATTAATGATATTATTCCACTACACTTCAGATGTAATGAGGTTATTACTTGCCAAATTATGTTTCAAAGCTTTACATTACTGATTACTAACACTAAATTTTACTACATGCTACACTCTGGCCTTTATGAGACAACAAAATGGCACTAAAAAGTATACTTAATGATAACCTGTGACCCCACTTCTAGATAGGAGTGGAAAGTGATGCAGATTTACGTCTTAACTTGCAATAATTGAGTTATGAACTACGATGAATCATAAACTACACATATATGCTGCGACCTGATAATGCTAAATCTATATGATTTTAGTCTAAACCATCAGTAATTGCAGTTCTGAAGCCAAGTTTTGCCAAATCAGTCGAAAGAAAGGGGTAGATGAGGCATATGGATATTGAAAACGGTTTGCTCTATTTACCCCAGAGGCAAGACTGTATGATCAAAGAGTTGCACGTAATAAGTTATGTGCTAACTTTGGTTGTAGGTATGTGAATATCACTAGCTACAATACACTGTTCTTAACTACACGCAGCTAATCATTTGCTGACTTTACCAAATGCAAGTTACAACTATTTAGTAACGCCAGTATGCATTTAAGCAAAATTCGAAATGAAAGATAAAGTAAATATCAAAATAGAGTTCAAAAATTAACTTACCGTTTCTACAAAGATTAAGTTTTGCGAGTCGATTCAATGACTCAACTGCAGCTGGAACTTCTTTAAGTTCATTATCACAAAGATCAAGCTCTCGAAGCTCATGGCAATAGAATAAATTTGGAGGCAAGTCAGTAATCTGAAAATTCATAGTTAACAAAATGAATATGTTTAAGCTATTCCGACGGTAACTTCTAAGCATTAAGCATACGCTAGTTGTAATCGACTTAAAGTACACAAGGTTTACCTGATTGCTTCCAAGGAACAGTCTCTCCAGTGTTCGTTCGTATGTAAATATCTCCGGAGGGACCTCAGATAGTGAGCTGTGACGGTAATCCAGTTCTTGAACATCAGGAGGCTCGTAAGTCTCCCGAGCACAAACACAACAGCACTTTCGCCACATGGACATGATGACTTGGTAGCAGTTCGGAGAAATTAATCGGATTGTCTACACAGGCAAGGTTATCGAATTAACCCTTCGTAAACCATACTATCAATATCTTGTCGGCAACTGCTAAATGGAATTTCAAAGTAATCGTAAAATCTATTAGTACATTAATCTAATTTTGTAGAAGTTGCTTAGCTTTCATTAAGTCCTACATCCTATTAACTCAAATCTTCACACTAATGCAGTTCATAATTACTTTCGTGAACCACGACTTTGTAAGATAGCTTTGTTGTAAATGGTACTGCACATAAAAACTCTCTGTACTAAAAAAGTTAAAATGTAGTGAGTATGATTTGTATATGGTCCCCACGTACTAAATTACACATGTTTGTTTACAAAATGAAAATGACAAGGTTTTAAATGGCAATTGGAAAATAGAGGAGTATTGTAGGCTTAGTTGTTGTTAAATGTCACGTGGAACGTTAACGTAACAAGCGTGTAAACCTGTTACTGTTACAATGAAAAAACACTTGTCACTACCACATGCCAGGTTATTTGTAATTTTTGGTCACTGCCAGTCAAAACACCTGAGTTTCAGATGATTAGTCTTGCTGACACTTGTCATTTCTGTAACACAGTAGCATAACGCATTTTTATCTCTGCTGTTATCAGACAAAGCGGCGGAATATATTTGACGTTAATGAACTCTACAGACTACAGACACCTTGTCACTTATTTTGATTTGTTTGTCATCTTTATTTCCTCAATTTTAATTATGAATAATTTGTGAAAGTTTTTCCGTATACTTTTTGAACTTTAAAATGGTTAAGTTTTTGTTTACCTGTCATCTAAACACTTGTCGTGCTGTGGTGTCGGCAGCTGATAACTTAAATCTTGACTAACAAATTTTTGGCGGGGTTTTCAACTCGAATGTCAAGTTAAACTTTCAGCACAATGTCAACAATGTTCTTTGACAATCAGTTAGTTACTTTTAAAAAAAGAATACAAAACTTTTGCACTTGTTATTTTGGTCAATGATCCGAGAGTGAAAGGGACTGACTAAAGCTTTTTTTATAACCCTTTTCTCATCTCATCATCACACTCTTTAAAAAACGCTGCTTGTTACTTAAGTACACACGTCAAGGTGACAAATGATCACTAAATTGGAAGAAAAAATCTTTTTGCAAAAAATATATCAAGAGAAAGTTAACTGAAGAAGAATAAAATATATATTTACTTTCGGGTGGACACATCAATCAACAAATTTGATAAACAACAATACTAACAAACTTGTACTACTAGCAATACTCCTCCTCAACCTCTCTCATCGTCCAAATGAGTTAGACAACCTGAGCGAAGAAGAGCCGCAGCAGCTACACTACACTTTAACTCAGCTTTGTGATCTGATCAAGTCTCGCACAGAAAAAAAGAGACTCAACTAAACTAATCTTCTAAAGCAACCTGTCTTTTTTCACTATTTACTTTTTACTATATACTACTTGCCATCATATTACAACTACTTGTCTGGGTGATACTGATACACTGATGATGACCGTAAAGTAAAGCTTTACTCACTCTATCACCCTAGTCTTCTAGCTACTTGTGTTTTTTTATCTTGTTGGTATTAGGTATTGCGGCTTGTTGGAAGGCTCAAGACATGAAGAGAGGAATAATATGCTTGGTGTGATGTGAGTGCGAGGAAGAAGAGTGAAAAGTAATATGTCAATAATGTCGATGCAATGCCATAGCATGTCATGTGTGTGTATAGCTAGTAGTGAGTGTGTTCAGCAGTGTTCTGCAGAAAAAGAGAGAGATGAAAGCTGAGAAAAAAATATGTATTCAGTAAAGCACACTAAAAAAAGAGCATGATAATATCATAATATTCAATTCATTTCATGTACTTACATTTACATTACACATTCTCTACATTTTTATCATGGTGAATGGTGGAATAATATTTTTTAGCAACTTCCTAATATGTAGAAACACAAGCACATATATACAAAAGACATGACATGACATGTATACAATGTATGTATGTAGGTTACATATTGTATGTACAAAAGATATAGAGATATTATGAGGGTATGGGTATAATATTATGTATGTATGGATGTTATAAGATGGATTGGTTGGTTTTTATGTTGTATGTCTGTGTATTATTGTTATTGCTTTATGGAATGCTTCATCATAAGAACTTTTTCTGGCTGGCTGGTTTTGCTTGGTTTACTTCTCTTTTTGTTTGAAGACGAGAGAGAGAGAGAGACGATGAAGAGGAGAAAAAAAGGGTGGTGGATGGATTGGATGGATGGATAATGATGATGATGATGCGTTGAATATTAGGTTAAGGTATGCTTTTGCTCATTGCTCATCGTCAATATAGCTGTGTCGTTTCTTTTTCTACATATATCGTATCGGTGTGGTGGCTTCGGTGGTGATGTGCTGTTACGTTTGTCTACAACTTTGTCTTTTTAGCATGCAATGCAGAAGAAGAGAAGCAGACCAGAGTAAAGTAATAATACCAATATCATCACATCAGCATTTTGCCATGTTGCATGGCATGGCATAATATAATAGCAGGTTGATGATGATAATGACGAACATGGCCAAATATTATATGTTATTGCCACTTCCAATCCACCACCGCATCACCACCACCACTCATTCTCCTTTAACAGTTCACAACAACTCACCCTTTCCCTTTTTTTCATGTAAAAATGGGAATCTTATGGTTATAGCGTGGAATCATCATACTATTCCTTTGCCATTAATATTACAATCATGATCATGTATCCACTTCAATTCTGTCAGTGTAATGCTTCATTTCTTGCGAATTGTGGAGAGAGCCTTTTTTACTTGATTGGATCAAAGATCACTTGTACTACTCACGTCGTCGCGTTGTCGTTATGGACGTTGTTTGGGATTTTCTTTTTGTGGACATACCATGTCTCAGCATTTTCCGTCGAAAAATGAGCAATTTTACATGTTTTTTTTTGCATGATGATGCTATGCCAATGCTGAACGGGGCAAGGCTGATCAGATCATATCATATTTCAAGATGTGTAATTTTCTGCAATGATAATTTTCTTTCTCTGATTTTTTTCAGTATTTCGATTATTTTTTGGTTTTTAGCTAGTGCATGCAGCTACCTAAATGAACGTGCAAATCGCTTAAAATTTCTTCGGAACTTTATGAACTTTTTTTTACATTTTTTTCTTACATGAATTTTTGAATTATGCAGTTAGTTAGTATGCCACTAAACATGCTTGGAAATGTTGGAAAATAGAAAATTACACTTGTTTCACTGAACGATATAATATTTGTGGCTTTTGTTTAGAGTATGTGCTCGTGCTGTTATTCATACGTAAAAGTGACGCAGTGCCGCCGCATTTTCATGTTAAAAAACAAAAATGTTCGGTAACATGAATTTTAAGTTTCATATTTTACACTCGGCCACATTTTTATTTATCATGCCACATGTATATACTACTTAAGCTCACAAAGGAGAGCAAAATATGAAAAAAATTACAGGATTTTTTTTTCATACACACGTTGTTGTGATGTGATTCCAAATCCTAATCTTAATCTCTTCCCAGCTACCAACCCTGTATTAGTTTTTGCCAATACAAAAGATGAACACGAAGGCTTCAAGAACAAAATAGGCTGAGCGGAGATACAAAAAAAATCTCGCAATTTTTTTCAGAATTATGTGTTTGTATATTATGTATACATATGTAACGGATATTCTAGTTCTAGTGAAAGAGATTTCCTCTGTTTTGTAACATCACGTAACATGAGCATTATTAGTGTGCCATGGGCATGAATAATATTCAAAATTCATATTCAACGCGCTAGCATTTTTTTTCGTTTGCTTCGTCGTTCTAATAATAATAAGTTTATTCGTCAAATAGAACCCTTGTACAAAAGATAGGCATGTTAAAAAATTCTAACTCCAGTTTTTGTAGTTCATTTCCTGCATAAATGAACTATTGAACAAAATCCTTAAAATAGTGTATTTTTTATGAACTAGTATGATTACATAGTTGAAATTATAAGCAGCGTGTGTACCAAAAACGTGAGACAAATTGTTATGCCTTGTTCAAAGTTGCTCTTCATCTAGCATCGCTTTTTGCTAAATTTACAGAAAAGTTTCAAGTAGAAAATTGCAAATGGGGAAGAGAGACCAAGATTGAACATAATGTTATAGAAAGCCTACTGTCTGATCTCTTGTCGCGAAATTAGTCTGACTCATAATCCTCTTTTCCAGCTATATGGGACCGACACACAGGAAGTACACGTAACAGGAAAGTTGAAAATAAGATGATGATGATGAAAATTTTCGTTCTTTCTTTCATTTCTTTCAATAAAACAACCTTGGTTGCTTTTTCTATAAAATTCAACTTGACAAAGACGATTTTGCTTTCGTAACCGAAAGATTATAAAAAAATGAACAAAAAGGAAATTGAAAAGGTGAAAGGTTGGCAGTTATTAAATGAATGCCTACTTGCACGACATGCCAAGAATCCCTAATTTCTAAAGTTTATATTTGTTATACGTAAACATACCTTCATATTGACACCGCTGACCTCTGATTTAAAATGGTTAGAGAACATAATGCATGTAAACATGTATGATATGCATGCATTATGTATTTTTCTCAAGTCAGTTGAAATGAAGTACATATGAAGCATTTTAAAACGAAGGCAAACAACGTTGTACTCTACGCTCTGCAATTTAAGTAAAATATAAAAAACTTACCTTAAACTATGACTTCACAGTCAGGCGAAAGTATTCTGATAGGAGCGTACAAATTAAATAGACGGAGGGACAAGGGACCACCTCTTTTCATCTATTTGCATTGGCCTTGGAATAAAATCTACCCGTGACCAGGCGTCTGTTAAAAGAAAATTGTCAAACTTTAATTAGACCACATTACATAAAAATACTAATTATTCAACATTCTGTGAAAGCTGCTATAAATGAACTACTTCGTTGATAATGAGCTACCTAATTATCAAGTATCCCCAAAAACTATTACCTACTCGAAAGAAAGTTTGGTTTCATTTATTTCACATACCTACCACCTCACAACGACTGGTGACTATTGACTACAGATTTTCAATCGTAAACTATTTTTTCTCTTCAGGAATTAATTGATTGGTATGTGTTATCTGTACTTGTTCGTAATGAGTTGATTATGTAGAAATCATTCTTATGAGGCAGCTTGAAAATGAAAGTAAGTTGATGCTTCACCCGACGTTCTTTTGCGTGTTTTCGCAATAGTTTTGGTATGAAAAATGAGTAGTACAACTAACTATGAATTATGAAAACTCAACAACTCAACCGTCTATCAATCACATAATTTCAAAAGCGTTTTACTTTTTTTAAACAAGAAATTGCTTTTTAACCTATCAACTTATAAGAACTGAAGAGCATCTCAGTTAATATCTCAAGGTTATTTAAGGCAATAAAACTTGCAATAAATATCATCTCTATTGTTGTTTTCGTATTTGTATTGAATAAAAGTAATCTTAATGTGAATCCTGTTATTTTCATCATCAAGTTGTAAATTGCTATTCTTAGCTTAAATGGCATTAATTTGATGTTATAACCGATTTATCTTTGGTTACATGTTGCATCACAACTGGGCGAATCATTGCCTATGACTATGTGGCAAATGGGCTATGTAGCTAGTTTTTAAGTTTAAATTCCTCTTTCTTGATGCTTTCATTATTCATCAGTTGTCGTCCAACAAGTGGATCCAACTCCCTGAACAGAGGTAATACTTGAAGAAATAAAAAGATATTTTTTCTGCCATAACTATATAGCCATCCTTGCCACGGGTTCCATCACTATGACAAACTTTTTATTAGATACGTGATACCCCCTCGCCCCTTTAACATGTGATGTTATGCTTGACCCTTGACCCCTTAAATGCAAAATTGTAGCTTATACAAAAATGCAAGTATGAATTTCATTTCGCCACGATAGAAAAATTACATATTTATTTTCATTAGAAATAAAAATATTAGCAAGCTCATTCTATTCTCTGTTTCTCGACAAAAAAAATGCTTTAAAGCTGTTAATTTTAAATTAGGTGAGTTGGATACAGACTTTCCAAGAGCTGAAATCCAACGTATTTAGGGAGTTAGGATTCAACTCCTGGGCTCCTACTGTTTATATTAAAATGGAAATGGTCAAATGGCATGGCATGGTCAATGGATTGGATGAATTAACTGCTAAGTTAACTGATGGCAAATCGCAATAATTTGCGTAATAAAATATGCAATTCTGCCGTGTATATCAAGATAAAAAATTAAGAAAGTTTACTTACCACTAAACCAAGAAACAAAAATTGAAGACGTCTTGTTTTACTACTGTGTGGCGACTCAACAGCCGTTTTGGCAATTCGTCAACAAAATTATAATCGTGTTATAAAACAATACAAATCTTACAATGCGCAATATTTAAGGAGTTTTTTGGATATTCAAATTTTCATTAACTTTCTCAAAACAATCATTTGGAATTGGAAAACAAAAACACGAACTAAGAAAAGTTTCAGTGCAATTTTCTCTCAAAACAAAACGAAGTATTTTTTAAAAAATGGCGCGGATGAATGCTGAAGCAGCTCGTTTTCAATAATGTCCATCTAAACACCAAACACTATGTACTTTAGCCTACCCTATCATCACATGACGATGAGTACTGCTGAATAACGTTTGTGGAGCTGAGTTCCCCCGTCGTCGTTCAATGCACCATTGCATGTAATGAAATTAATGCTCTGCCAAAAATAAATAGATGTTAACTTGTATCCTATAATTTTTAGCTTTCTTTACATTTTTTTTGCTTTCCTTTTTAGTCAAACAAAAAGGGTTATAAGGCAAAAATAACTATTCGGATAATTGGATTATTATAAGCACAAAAAATTGATGTACTCCTCGGCTCTCATGTACTGCTATATATTTTTACTGCCAGCCAACAACGTTACATTAGCCAAACTCATGCTTTGTCGGCCATAAACTGTTCTCTTCTCTCTGTTGTGAGTCAGCCCAGCTAATTCAACAATTAAAGAAAACAAAAGGAAATATATTCTATTCTGTTGTGATTATGTTTATGACTGACTCGTTTGAAAGAAAAAAAACTGGGCAAAAAAATCAGTGTGCAATTTATTACCTTAGCTAAGAAAAAAAGTATTTTTTAAAACTGTCTGAAAATAATATTTCCTTGTTCGCTATTCTTAGTTTTTGCAGAGACGCAGTTATTGTTTTTCTTCAAATTTTAACGACTTCATGTTTGAATTCATCTTCTTTTTCCTACTCCAATCACGCCTGGCCCAAGCCATACCAAAAACCAAAGCGCTAGAATTGCATTCCTCAATTCTCACTTCTCACCTTTTCGCTGTGTCCGCTGCCAAAATAATTAAAAAAGCTACTGAAAGCCAAAAGGCAAGTTACCGAACAATTATCATCACTGACCAAAGTGCAGAGCAAGAAAGGCACAAACTACTTAAATGGTGATAATCGGATAATTCGCATCCGTTTCGGTGAAGGAAAAAGCGACAACTTCAAATATATATTTTTGTACATCCTTTGAGCGAGCGGTAGGATAATATTTTTTAGTATTTTCAAAGTGAAATGGTTTTTTAACACGTTCAACTTGAAAAGCAATAATAAAATCACACCTTTGGCACCTTTTGGGTGAAAGGATACGGATGGATGGATAGTTCATCTTCGTAGTTACTTTTCATACGCAATTTGTTAGAGTTTTGGGTGCTAGTGCTAGGTGCTAGTGTTGGGAATTGAGGGAGGTGCGTGTTTATGGTACTTGGATGCATAATATATCCATCTGTCATCACTTCTTTTTTATGACTTTATGAACATTCTTTTTTAAATTTTTTAGTATCGATTTTATGTACACAGGCCATTTTATTATCGACCCTTTATGCTCTGTTGAATGCGAACTATGAGAACTTTATACTTCATCGACCGTCGTCGTTAAGATGTAAGACGGCGCCTGGCCTGGTCCATGTTTCGCATGGATCAAGTGCCAATTATGTTAGTTTAATGACATATTTTTACCCGTTGTACTAAAAATAATGCTTTGGAGCTAACAAGTCAAAAAGTCACCATGTTCTTAGTTAACATTGCTATAAAAATAAGAATTTGACTGAACATCTCGAGAACTTTCTACAAGCAAGGTAAAGGTGGGTGTGAGACTTTAACTGCGAAAGGGGGTGACCAATTTGATGTATTTTAATTATAGGTTTCATTTGAACTTAAGCACGATAATTGATTCTGGATTTTTTCTGCTATTTTACGAGGAACACGTACAGCAAAAAGGATTTGTTAAGTTTTATCTCTGTGTTTTAGTACGTTGTATGTTTCTATTAAAAATGGGTATAACAAGGTAATTGCTTTGGAGAATTTATCCTTACGGATTAACGACTTACATTCTAGAGAATAAACAAATGAAGAAGAACGAAAGTCACACGTTGGTAGTAGTAATAAATATGAAATGCTATGGCTCATGGCAAATTTTCTTCGATGATAATGGCTGTAGCTTTTACAGAAATTGTTGGACTCGTTTTATGCACGTTCAATTTTGATTCTGAAGTATTCAAAGGTTAAGTTATCTTTATGATGTATCTTTTGGAGAACACATTCTTTAAATCACTGAAAATTCCGTTTAATTTGCTAAATTTTATTTCAACTTTATATTAAATGCTTAATCAATTCAATAAACATTATGTTGTATTTCTGAGTACCTAAGGCCTGTCTACCTTCTTCTCATACATTTTTGAAACGTTATTTCTGTCAAACTTAATCAGTTGTTTCGTTAAACG
>JAQFXM010001501.1:0-31586 GCA_034693345.1 Entomobrya multifasciata | reverse complement strand
ACAGACAGACAGACAGACAGGATTGTAATCTCATTAACTACCTCTTATGCGATTGCATCGCTTTCGGTAGTTAATAAGCAGAAATTTTGCAAGTGCTGCCGACAGGAAACTTCACACATGGCGATCAATAGAACAATTCTTGGACTTTTTCTTAAGAGGATAACTTTTCTCTCTTTACGAAAGAATTTAGCGTGTAACGATTCAACTTGTAAGGAAAAGTGGGTCAGTTATAACATTGTCATTATTATAATCGACTAGCGACATGTTCATCATTTTTACCAATGCTATTCTCTCCATCCTCCTGGTGTAGTAGATCATAGTTACTCTCAATAAACTAATAATGGATAGGCGCCTCCTGACCTGAACTTTTTGACCCAAATAAATTCAGCTTCATGTGCATGATGTCTTTACTATTACTTTAATGCACAATACGTAGGAAAAATTACATGATGATATGATATACATATGATAAAGTATCCTCTTATAGAGAAAGGTAGCGTGTGTACAATTTCTTGAAGAATGCTTCCCTTGATGAATGTGAACGGGCTGAATAATCTAACAAAAGACATTGCAGAAAATGACACGAAAACTCTGAGCGATCCCGTGAGCAGTGTAAAAGTCTATTGAGCCAAGTGTAGTATAGTGGCTTCAGTCAGACTCTGTAACAAAAGGAGTACCAAGTAAAATACTAACGTAAGCGAAAGGAATGTTAAGCAAGCCTTGCTTCCTGATTGCGACTAGTCAGTCACTCAAATCAAGCAATGCACCGCACTGATGCGATGCCATTTTGTGGGAAATCCTACCAGGACCTGGATGCAAGGAGCGTATAACTTGATTCATTCTATTCGCATAGCATACATTTTTATTCCGGTTTCCTGTTCATTTGTGTGCAAATTCCGGGGTTTTCTAGTAGTGCACCCAACCACCACCACATCAATCGACTCTTTTGCAGTACGTATACACAGAGAAATTCAATTTCTTCTTCACTTGAGCAAGTTACATTGTACAAAAGTGTATACATAGAAAGATAGAAAATGTGATTGGGGATTTGGGGGATATTACACAGGAGCCAAGTATAGCGACAATAAAAAAGTATGAATAGGAGTGGACATCTTTTTTCACAGGATAGGAAACATGAATTTAGTAGATACGGCTTCTCTGACCGTATATGTATGTATAGTACAGCAATGGAAAAGGTCATCCCGCAATGTTTTAGTTTTTTCAGTTGATCCTTCTCAGATTCCTATTTTTGCAATGTTTGGAATTTTCTACTTGAAAAACGGTACCATTTTTTGGATGATGAGATAACGATTCTGAGAACGTCTAAAGACTTATTGAACACCAATAGAAAGTAGTAGCAGATCCCTCTAAAGTCTCATTGTCATTGTGTTCCATTCCAATATTTTATGATTCGATGCCAAATGGATAAACCAATGAAGATTTAGTAGTGCATTCGTTTCTCGGAGATGCTAAATTATGGTGAATCGAAGTGCATTTTTACTTGAAAAGTTCTTTTTTCATCTTGTCGTTCATTTTTTTCAAATGCACAAAGAATTCATTTCCCTAACATAAAACCTTGTTTCAATTGGCTGACTCTTCGTGGCGAGGAAAGAAAACAATAGTGGCAATGTGTTAAGTGCACAAGATGGGTAGTATAGTGATAATCAAACAATGCATGTTATATTTTCAGACTAAAAATGTGTTTGGGGACAAATAACCTTGCTATCATGTTCAAATATAACGAAAGAAATGACTAAAATTCTACAGAAATGATGATATAACGATTGCAACAAGAGCTCTCTGAGGTATCAACTTTATGGGGAAAATGAGGAATCGGAGAAATAAAATACACACAAACCCTGCGTAATAGTTTGGGTTACACAACGAGTTGTATTTAGAAACGGCAAAGTGGAATAGATTGGTAGAGTTTGCTGTACATTTTTTGTGAACTTCAAACCTAAAGTTCTTCTAAGAGCTTTATGACATGTAGTATAGTAGTTTACCTTTGGCTGCAACACAAAATAAGGATGTTCATCGTTTTTAGGGTTTCTTACAGATCGTGAATGTGGTGTATACTATCTATCAATGTGTTGTGTAGTTTGAGAGTCTTCCAGGAAACATCATCATTATTACAATGCGTTTTACAGCCGATGAAAGCATCTCTTGTAAATTTTATCAATTCGGGAACTCTATATAAATACGAGAAAACTCATAGCTGCATTGCTACTGAGTGAGCAAGGATAAAAAATGTTTATACATACACATACATATTACCTGTTATTGTGATTGTGATATAGACGAAAAGAAATAAAATCGAAGATAGTCCTCAGTAAAAGTCGTTTTTACGAGCGTTTGTAGTACCTTGTCAGCTTTCATGGCATCAATTGACCCATGCTTTTCCTGTAAGCTTACCTTCAAATATTATGGCACGGATAAAAGTAAAAAATCAAAGGCATGAATACTTGCTTTGATTTTTGAAGGCGTATTGAGGGCTTCGTTTTAAACAGAAACGATTGCTGCAGTAATGATCATGATCGTCATTGTTATTAGGGGCTTTTGAGTACCAGATACGGAAAAATTGTTAAGCCAAGAAGCACCTTTTTGGCCTCCACTTCGTACAACCATGGATACTACATATCGTTTGGTACTTATTTTAAAAATTCTATTTGGTTGAGCTGTGAAAAAATCACAAAACCTACTGACCTTCTTTTATTCGAATCGTATTTGGCATAAAATAGCATTATTATTTTTTAATTAAAATCTTCTTCATTTATTTAAGGGTATCGAGAACTTATGAAATTGATAAATGCAAACAAATTCGAAGTACTCCAAAATATGGAATTCGGTGTATTTTGTCTTCATACTGATTAAATCTATAAAACGAAATGAAAACGATTTGCCCTCTCTATAATATTTGAACCAGTTTATATCACGAGATCAAATGGAATATATGTCCTATACAAAATTGTTCACACTATAAAAAATTTTTGTCTCCTAGCAAATGTTTAGTTTAGGTTTATTTACACATTTATATCCAAACAAGGTTGTCTGCACTACAGTTGCTACCCTTTGAAAATGTCATTTTCCTTTTATATGAAATTCTATGATGATATAAAATAGTGCAATCATTCAATCAGGTACAAAAAACATTTTACAAACAAAATTATGCATAGCAACGAGCAATTCCCAACTAACAAGAGAGCGAGCTTGTATCATTTTGTTCATGGAAGCTGTAACTGAATGCGCACATATTAATTAAATAACAAAATGTGTTGGAAGTCCTGCGACACGGAAAATAATGGAAACGTTTTAATGAATTCAACGCTCACGTACAACCACAACGTGTGTACAAACGTGGGAGTGTAAGTATGTCTGATTGTCTGATGGTGTGTTTATTACGGCATCAATGAGCTTTCTCATCTTCTTTGTTACTCCCAAAATGAGTCACTCTCAAATAACACACTCACAGTCAGTCACTTGAATTTGTAAGCCTAGTAACTTCTCTGAAACAGTACACTATATGCATATCTATGTAAGCTTACTTGCAAATGAAGAGACTCTTTACATTAATTAATCACAAAGACCGTGCCCATATAATAGGTCACAGTGTGAAAGTCAAAGAGACATTTTTGTTTTGCTACCGTAAAAGGTATTTGAGACGAGTAATGTGTTTCTATCGACAAAAATATAATTGTAACTAAAAATACCCGTGAGTTTTTAAATGAAAGTATAGATACTTCCTGTAAAAGCGGTACACGTGAAAGTTATCATTTCTTTTAATCTTCTTAAAAAGCCAGTCTGTTTTTATCATTACTGCTGTTACGTCCTCAACTGCACACTTATGGTACTAGTGCAGTTGTGTCCTATAAATATTTTATGAAACTGGTCTGTCTGTGCAAAAGCGCAAGGATAACAGATGAAAATAAGCTTAAAATCAGTCTGAGCAAGCTGAGGAGATGAAAAATAAATAGATTGTGTGTTAATGATAATCCTGAAAATGCGTGCTCCACTTTTGTTTGCACATTGGAGGGTATTAAACCCTGGATTATAATAAACCATTATCAGGAGGATGATAACTTAGTACACAAAGATATTATATAAGTTTAGGTATATTCGCATGCATAATTATAAGGATAATGATAAGCCAAGTTAAGACCGCAGTACGAGTGGTCTGGACTAAAGTTGTATAAAGAGGAATCATTATCAGTGGAAGCCTCTTTCATTTATACATAATTACTGCTCTGCTGGTTGTCTCATCTCGTCGTTTCTTTGAATACCGTCTGGATGTCAGATTTCTCATTCTTTTTAGTCATCAACCAGGTAAAAGCAAAATATGGGATTTGTACAGCACACTGAAGGCCATTAAGCCATGAAAATCTGAATAATGAAAAGTATAAAAGTATTAGAAGAATACACAGAAAATCATGTAGATTTTGTGATTTCCTCATTTGGTTGTGATGTAGTGTGTGCAGAATGGCAGAGATATCTTTCATTTGATTCGAACTCGTTTTAGTGAAAATAATTTGAGGCACACAAGCTGCGTGAGAGGGAGAGGGAAGAGAGGAACAATGACAATGAATGAGTTGCTGAACGTGGCTTTGTCAAGAGTGAAAGTCTTGTCGAAAATTAGGAAGCTCTCGTCTTCTTCACTTATACCTTCACTCTTTCGCAGTCATTGTGCCTGGTTGTCTTGTTTCTCCCGCAGAGCAGATTCGTTCACAATCAGTCATCACTATCATCATCACCATCATAATAGGTTTTCCCCAGTACTACTTGGGTGAGTACATGAGACAAATGATAATCATGTTGTGCTAAAGTAAAGTGGATGAAGCGCGGGCTACCGATTTTTTACATACAAAAAGACGAAACTATACTAGGTTAAAAAGGAATCTGATTGTTTTGCCTACTTTCTCCCTCAACCATAAACTTTTGTATTCAATAAAGGTAAGTGTCGTGTTACCGCATTATAGCAATCATACAGTCATGCCACGTCAACTTACAGATTTCAGCGGAAATTTGCAAACTCTGTCAAATCGAGCGAAGGATTCATTGAACTCTTCAGAGTTAGCTGAAGACTATTTAAAAACTTACGGAAAAATTTATACTGAGCTTGCATGTTTTCCAGATATCCCCCATAAAAAGTATTCGCTTTTATCCTTATCCATTACAGTTGTTTTTACCTTCTGTTACCATTTTATGGAATGCTGGTTGCTGTGATTGTAACTTTTGACGATGATACCATTTTGCGATTACTCACTTATTGCTGTACTTTATTGTGGAACAATATGTCGTTTGCACAACAGTTTTTTCCCCTTGTTGATCTCCATCAGAGTGCACCCGCACTTTTCCACTTTAATTTTTTATATTACTGCCTTACTTATATACATATTATCTGAATGTATTTTGCCTTGACTATGTAAAATATAAGATCAACTGCCGTGGAAGGAGTCAATGAACGCTCCACTAAAATTAATACTTGGTGTTTTGTGGGCTGCGTACTTTTTGTTTGGACTACTGAAGTATTTAGAAGAAAATAGTGGCGGTGGTTTTTTTCTCCACTTTTCATCCTACTTATTGTGAAATTGACAAAAGTTAACCAGTCAAAGTCACGCATAACCCCACACACATAATAGAAACATGCTTTGCTCCTAAAATAACCACGTTTGTCCCAAGGACCAATATAACACCACCATCAGACGTGTGTAGCAGCAGCAGCAGTAGACGGGAACAAATTGTGTATGTGTATAAGACATACTATAGAGCTATTAAACATTATGTAAAAAAGCAGTTGTGAATCATCATCTGGTTGTTTGAGCAGAGAACTAGGTTTGGCTTTGGAAAAAAGGAAAGTTCAGTTCAACCTACTACAAGTAAGGGGCAGAATCTTGAAAAGGAAACAAGGACAGTGAATTGCACACACACACAGTTTGGAAAAAGGATCATGATGATGATGTGTGTACAAAAAGCAAGTTAGGTAAATATATTTTATGTGTATAAAACGGAGAGTGAATGCGACCATGGTGGTTTCACTTTTATTTTTCTTCCTGATAAAATGAAATAGAATAGAACGTGTAGTTACTTTCTATTAATTCATTCCTCCCACAACTTTCTTTTTCTCGACTTTTTAACTGACTATTATTGTACGTGCAAACTACGTATTATGTATAGGAATACTTTCTTTATGTTCACTATTTCCCCTATATTAACTTTTTTGATAGAACCCAACACCCTCGCACAAACCAAGTAAAAGGAATTCTTTTTTTCAAGGAAGGCACACAAAAGCCAAGTTGGTTTCTCACAGAAAAAAAGTTCCTTACATTACAGTGATCTGATCTCCATGAATTTTCTCTTACAATTCATTCCCCTGCCTTTTCCTACATTTTTTTCCTATTACATTTCTATTAACTTTGTCTAAACTAGGAAAACCTTCTGTCTGTTGAGTGAGGGGTAAGGGTGGTGGTAAGAAGGGAAAAGCCGGAAAGGAAGAAGACAGTGACGGAAAATAGAAAATGAAGCTAAGTAGATTCCTATACTTTCCGTATAGGTATATTGGAGATGATGTGTGTGTTCCTTTTGGCTAAAATACTATACTGGCTTTACTATTTTGTGTGTGGTGTGGTGTGTAACAAAATTTCTTTTTTCTTCTTCTTTTCTCTCAAAACGTTCCATTCTTGAGATTTCCTTTCTTTTTCTCTCTGTTGTTTCTTCGTTGACTGTTCTAGTATAACATAGTTTACTTTCTTTTTATACCATTTGCTTCCTTTCCGTCATTTTCTATGTGCATTTTGCTGCTGGTAGTAGACAATAGATTAGTTGTTTCATTTCATTGAAACAAAGTACTAAAAGAAAGGATAATGAAGAAAAAAGTAACAATTTTTTTGCATCATTGACTAACAATAAACACCAAAGAAAGATGATGATTTTTTTTTCATTGTGAACAAAAGATACTGCATATCAGACCCATACTCCCTTCAGAATTGTAAATGATATGCCTACTTGGTGCAGATAGTGGCAGTAAAAAGAGAAATATAAAATAATAAAGTTATGCTAAAAACTTGACGGAAATTATCTTTTGTTTATTGTTCTTAAGTTTAACGAGGGTCGTATGAAATGTGAATCCCAAATCCTTGGAACGGTCATAATGGCCTTTGCTGGAACCATGACCGTTAGAGCTGTTTAAAGATGTATGTTCTCGTACAAAGAAATACTGACCAACCACGTGAAGCAGAAAGAATGAATGAAGAAAGTTATGGTTATTGTGGCTTGACTAGAGGTTGAGAGTTGAGACCAAGAAAATAAGCCAAGTCATGTCTAAGTGCATTCATGAATTCTTCTTGTAACAGACACGTTAAAGAGTAGTAGTAAAACGACATGGTTGATCTGAGAGGATAGATAAAGAGACACTAGCATTGAACGTCTACATCCTCAAATGCAAGTTTCTATTGCATGTTATTTAGGTAATTCAGAATCCAGACACCAAATTACTTAACCAAGTAGTTCCGTCCAACAACTTGAAACACTTCAGTTTAGTGTAGGTCTTAAAACATTGTCGTTTTTGTGTCTGGTTCAATTTCAGTTTTTTTGTTTGAAATCTTTTTGTCCCTTACTCTATCCTCGTAAAAAGTTTAGCATGCAGTGTGTACCTAATTCTAAGTACTTTTGGTTAGGGGTACAGTATAATACATACATGCACTTCATGTGTAGTTAGAGAAAATTACCAGAAACCGCTAATAAAACCAATGTCCTTCCATGACTTGTCTGTTTCGAAATAAAAATTTATTCTGCCAATCCAAGACCCTTTTTATTCAATCAAGACAACTTACAAGTATACATCCAGTGAATATTCTAGAGAGGAAACGTCGATGTGAACAAAATGTATAGTAATTTTCAATTTAGTATTCAATATAATCTCTACACACAAGGAAGTAAACACAGTCAGTAATAGAGGTCGACATTTTAGTAGTGTAATGACCACTCAAGCAAACTACATATCCTGACTGAAAATTTAACCCTTTTTCTAATACAACGGCGGCATTTCTATGTTGTTAGTCATTCCACCGCGCTCACAGTCCAAATATCTATTACATCACTTCCTTCACTCAATCATCTGAAATTGAACAAGAAATCGTATAAAGAAAATGGAAAGACAAAACTACAAGCAATGTGAAAAAAGTGTAAGAGAAAAGTTTTGTAAGAGTTATTCCTTCGCATTTTCTCTCAAACACAGAATATATACACGACACGTACAATATACAACTTCACAACAAAAAAAATTGCAGGAGAGAAGAAAGCTGAATCACTCGCAAAAAAAAGTACCACCAACGACGGTAGTTGTCGTTTGTCGTACAACTGGTATGATAACTCGTTTCTCTTCAAATCATATCCTTTAATGGCTTCATCTAAAAATGCTATCTGGCCTACTTGTTCCATATTATTTCTCTTATAACAACGGAGCAGCAACTGTGGCTGCATGCAACTACTGTCGCTGTCCATTTCCTCCTTATTTAATGCTACTATCTCATCAACCACACAAAAATATCTTTGTAGAGAAAGTTGAAGTTGAAAGAGGCAAAAAAGAGAATACCTATGAATGTTTCCACTGCTATGGTTTATCCACGAGTATGCATATATGTTATAACAGTTTCACTGACACTGCATCTCTTCATCTTCAACAGAATTGAAGACAGTGTAGCTTTTCACTTACAAGAAGTCTATACGACCATTCTTTTTCTCTTGTTGTATGAGTTATGTTATAGTAATAGTAATCTCCACTTTTACGCATTTTACCCAGTAAAGGAAGATTTCTTATTTCTAAAAAGGGAAATAAAACAAGGATGGCGACTTGAATGAACGTACTTATGCGATGAAGAGCCACACTGTCGTAACGATGCCCGTTGCGGCGGCATGGTCATGGTCGCTTGTCCTTTTCTAGATCTTTCTCGCTTCAAAAAAGAGAGGATAGATAAACTTAAAGGAGAAAAGAGAAAAAATCAGCCCAATCACATCATGACCAGATTTTTTCTCGTGAAAAGAATAAGAAATAAAGTAGAATTGGTCACACAGCGCCATACTACAAGATGTGGTGGAGATGGAGACAGACACTAAAGCCAACAAAGAAATCCACAGTCAGCAGTCAAAAAGACGAATAAGGCGACAAGAGAGTTGGAGAGAGGAAGAAAATGATCTATATAACCGAATATGTACAGATTTGCTTGCATAGTGAAAGTGAAGACGAACGTATGTACATTATGTATATGTGTAACTGTGAAAATGAATTGTGCAATATGAAACAAGATGAGCTTGCAGAACAGAGTTGTGATGAAATATGTATACATGAAGGTCGTATATTGAAAGATATTATGGAGGTGATAGTCTATATTTTAGGCTTAACTTCCATTAGATTCCCTTTTCTTTTGTCGTCGCCTTTCACCCACACACATATACAAAACTCGTACGAACTGATTTTCGTGTACAGTTTTTGGCGTGTGAGTTTTGTGTGCTCATCTAATGCCGATTGTCATCAGACCCATTCTATAGCCAACCATTTATTTAATATATCCTACTCATTCCTCTATTACCAATGCCACTATGTGGGGGTGGTGGTGTGATCTTTTTTGATACTCTAATACCGCTTTTGAATTATCCTTCTCCGGAAAGTTATATAAGACCTTTTGGTGTTTGGATTTCATCGTTGTGTAAACGTTACACTTTTTTCTTTTTCTCTCTGACGAGTTTCCTTGAATGAAGATTGTCATCATCATCAACAATATCTTCCATTCCAACAAGTATGAAATTTTTGGTTGGATGATTTCTATTCCTTTTTTCTGCATGATATATGGTTAGTATCGACAAAGTGGAAATTTTCCGGCAGCTAGTGGTACTACTACTGGTAATGAAGATTATAATCAAAACGGTTCAAAATTCCTTCCATCCAACCAACAATCCAGCCAGACGCACAATCAGATATGATCACCAGCGGCTGCCACCAACACCACTTTTGACTTCTGTCATTTGATTCTTTTTTTGTTACAACAAAAACTTTGCTTGTCTCATCCAACTTGGGCATATTCCTGTCTTCCTCCTTATTTTTGCTTTTACTCTTTCATTTTCATATGATATTCATCTTTCAACATTCATCGAAAGAATGAATAAATAGGCTAGAAGAAAAACAGTATTAGTTTTCTCAATACGGCATTTTTATCACAATTTTTCCCATCTTCATGCACGAGCCAGCCATCTAAGTGGTTTGCTTTCCATTCGTATTTTTTGGAGTCGTTAGGCGCATTCGATCTCATACTCATCTTGATGCAGGATCAATAACATTCTTCTTCCTTTTTTGTAATTTTCGATTTTAAACAAGTTCCTTTGTCTTTCCAATGCGCGTATGAGGCTCCTTTTTTGGAAAAATACTTTTCTTAGAAAATTTTTCGTAAAATATTTATTAATTTTCCCCCATGTCTGTCCTATACAAAATATCACATAGCTCAACACAAAATGTAGTCGACATGTTGACAAATGTATGAATACCTAAGCAAAGAATCAGGCCATTAAAATTTATTTTAATATCCCATCCATCAGGTTGATGATTCCTCATCTGATGTTTACCTGGAAGTTTTTTCATAGTTTCCATTTCTTAGGACTTCATCGCTCGCTCGACAAAATTCTTAGGACATGTATATTTTAAAGCATCATTTGATCTCCCAAACATGCACAGAGGCAAATATGCTTTAAATTTGTTTTTATTTATAAACATGAAAGAGTAAACAGGTGCTATTTCATGCGAACTTATGGAACTAGTCATGTAACTGTGTATGAAACCAATGGTGTATTTGAAACGAGAGAAATTCGCCTTCAAAAACAAGTAAAAATTCAATATCGGACATTCTGCATTTTTACCTCTCATTTTTTGATAATAAAATACCTTTCTCCACGATTTGCACTTCGGTCCAAACAATGAAACGATATTTTCGAAAGAACAGTGTACAATGTTAGATGATCTGTTTAGGTGCATATTCCAAGAGACAAAGACAAGTTTCATAGAATGTTTTCAAAAAGTTTTTCCCCTTTCTTGTTCTCTGTCCTTTTCCTTTACTAAATATGCATCTTCTTGTTTTTCTGTCAGTATAGTATATATATGATATCAAGTGCAGAGGACAGCAATCAATACCTAAATATTTTATTTGGCATTCATTCACTGTCACTCTAAATCCCCTTTAATTTCGAAGATGTATATGCAAATTGTATAGGTGTATGTATAATATAAATACATACATAAATACAACCCTTAAACATTATTTAGCACAGTTATACCAAGCTATAAAAGCAATCACAATTGCATAGTTATATTTACTATACACACGCACAAACACAAACAAATATGCTTACAAGTAGCTTTTTTGTCCTGGGTTCATTTTATTCAAGTTTGTTACCTCTTTTATTCTTCCTTCTTTCAAGGTTTATTAACTTATTCTCCGGCAGTTTACTCGCCTATTTGGTTTTCTTTTGTTTTGCTCCAATTACAATTCTTGAATTTCGCAAGCAAGAGAAAAGTGAGGTGATGGCATGACAAGAATACCAGATCGCGAACGTGGTATACTACTGTCACTGCTAGAAAAACAGCATATTTATGTCAGCAAAAATGCAAAAAGAGAAACAACGAAGTTTTTTGCGTTGCTGCAAGCGCAAAACTTTATATTTTCTGGTTAGACGATTTTCATTGCGTATATAAATATAAATAAAGTACAATGACGACATACTACATGATGATAACAATATATTCACCGCCGACAACGTTCTACTTTTACCAGTATTATTATTGCAAACTGTTATTTGTGCAGCTACTGGCATGGCATATCTGGTAGCTGGAAAAAAGCAAGTGCAGTAGTTATGATGATGTTTCTCCTTAGAGTATAAGGTAAGAAGAAAGAGAAAACGACGACGGGCGGATTCAAGCGTGTCGCATCTTCCTCTGTCAGCAGTTAAGTTACTTACAACGTAAAATAATCCCATGATGGTGCTTTTTTTCTTTCTTTCTGTTGAACAATATACAAAAGTGGAATCTTATTGTATGTTTTTACTTTCACTTTTGAATGTTAGAAATTTTTGCCAGCTCAGTCAAAGAAAGAAGGGCGCTCATACATACAGACTACTCATACACACAAAAAAATCAAGTCATTCATGCGTAATGTTCCATTTTGGAAACTGTGAATGTGGAATAAGAAAAAAGGGTTGTTATTTGTTATGTCTATTTGCTTTGTGGTAGCGCCTACTTTATATTTTATATTGTTCTTCTCTGAGGAAAGTATATAATTCAAGCGGATTTGAATGAAATAGCAAAACCAATATCAGAGATTAGGTTTTTAAGGGGAAAAGCCGAAATTTTTGCAACTTTCACAATTCTAAATACATTTTATTGCATTAAAGAATACAAGAGTGGGTACAAACGGCTACGTACGCCTACTAACATATATTTAGTCGGATCAAGCTAAAAAGAAAGTTTTATTTTTGTAAAAGAACGGATATAAATAAAAGGAGGGAAGTACAACAGCCTACATTACATGGCAAGAAGACAAGCATACATAGATTTTATGTGTGTTCTTAACTACGTATATTTTTTACTATATTATTATTATTATTGGAGCATTAAGCGTATTTTATTTTGCTGATATGATGACACAGTTGCTTTCCTTCCTTTTACTTCATATTATTATGTATCTGATGCTACTGCCAATGGCAAAGAATCAAATTGAAGGTTACATACAAGCATGTACTTTTTATATATTGGACGCTTGTATAAATAAACGTAGCTTGACTCAATTTTACTCCGAATGTGTATGTATGTATGCATATTATGTGGCATCTACTTCTGAAGATTGTGGCAAAAAATTCTTCAAACATATATGAACAGGAAACAAGAGTGAATCCTAAAAAAACATTCCGTCGGCTGGAGTATGTATATAATCTTTTTTCGCAAGATTCTTTTTTCTTCATGCCTTGTCCGAATCCGGTTTGTCATGCTCTGACATGTGATGACAAGCCAGAAATTGTTCCATATACTTCATTTGCAGCAAAAAGCAGAACGCAGCCAAGTCATCCGAAATTTATAATCATATTGTAAATGTAACTGATGTAACTGTATAGGGTTATATAAAATGTTTTCGTTATGCCCTCGTAAAACAAGTCACTCTATCCATTGGTCGTCTCGTAGTGATGATGTGTGTAAGCGTACACAGAAATTGATCCAAACCGGTCCCAGTCAGTCCATTCACTTTCAAAAACAAACTCCTGTGGTGGTAGCTAAGTACATTTTTTTCTTTGTATTGTCCATTGTCCAATTTCAGCATTCGATGGAAGGTCTTGCATATTATATTACATACGAAGTCGACAACTATATATGGACATTTAACATCTTATAAGATACTTCATTTTCTAAGAATTTATTGCATATACAACAAAATGTATGACATGAGCCATTTTGCATATAGTTTGGTCAATGTGTCTGGTCTACTGATCCAATTTATGATACACACATTATTACCCAATTTATTCTTACTCGTTCTTTTGTACATTCAAACATTTTACACTGTGCACGCATTGCTTTTGGGAAATTATATCATGCTATCAAAAAAATATGACGAAATATCTATGATATGTATTTGATTTTTTATCCAGAATTTGAGAAGATTAGTTTTCTTTCTTAGTATTATAAAAGCATTTGATTTTTCAGATGTCAGAACAAGGTAGTAACATGGTATTACATTTTTATACTTTCACTTTGTGTGAAAGCACCATATAGTGTCTTTCTTTGTTCAAACACAATTTTCATGACTGTACTCACTATTACATCACATCACACCATCCTCAAGAATCCTTTGAGTTATTGTTCCGAACCCTTATTTTTAGCATGGTATAGATTTTCGATTTTTCTACTAGTTCCTCTTTTTCCTTTCCCTCCAAAATAAGGTCTAGAAACACAACGAGGCGTATTACCATAATGGTGTATGATCTGAATATCTGGATGATTGTGGGAAATTATATCTTTCTTTACAAGGCGCAAGCAATTTATAAACGTTGTCCCCATTCTAGGAACCTTATAAAATATCAACGAATACACACATTTTCGCTCTACGTTTATTGATTTGGCACGTTAAATACATAATATGGGAACTGTAAAGGTGTGTATACCACATTTTCTCGGTGGTGCGTGCTCTCTAGAATCTGGATGATCAATTTAAATCCGCAAAATCTATGAAATGTGTGCCAAACTAACTTATATTGGTGTATATGTATATGTGGAATCAAGAATACAGATGCATAAAAAATAAGCAATTTAATGAGAAAAGACGGCGAATGAACTTTCTCTGTTGGGAATTTTGGTAAAAGCTGACAGAGACGAAAAAGTTCTTTGCCATTTTGAAGCAACTCCTTCCATTCATCAGATGAAAGTGAATAAAAAAGATAAAGCAATACCTCAGCACAAGGAAATGGCTCTCGTGCTCTCTTTAATTTTTCTTGTTTTCCTTTTCCTATGCGGTTTACCTTTGCTTTGCATATATGCATATATTTGAGGCTAAGTTTTGCACTGAGGTAATCTAAAAGGCGGAAACGTGTTTTTAAATTTGCATGTTTCCTTATTGCATTTCTCTCTACCTTTTCAGGGTAATAAATCACAAGTTCTTTTCATCTGTTTTTACGTTTAGAGTTTTTAGACTAGTGCGTACATCTACTAAATACCTTTTCGCAGTTTTCCATTTCTATCTTGAACCTTAAAAAGAGTTTAGATGCACAGAATCTATGCTGGCATTTTAATGTTTGCATAATGTGTTGTTGCTATTGCTAGCATATGTTAAGGTGTGGCATGGACAAATTTTAGCAAAACAATAGTGCAAGTACCAATTATACAAGCTTATTACACAATACTTGTAAACTAATTTAATTTGTTGTGTTTTTGTTACAGATTTTTTGATGCCGCTGGAGAGAGAAGAGTAACTTCAGCTTAAAGAAGCATTTTTTGGGGTTGTTCGTGGAAGACATAAGTGGAGCAAGGTAATTGCAAGATAATGTTGAATGTGTCTACTCCTTCTTATTTTTCATGACAATGCATAACTTTTTATGGCTGGTCAAACAAAGAATTGCTACAAAGTAGGTGGATCGTTTTAAACCATTATGTATTTAACTTCAATGGGGTATGTCTAATTATAATAACATACATTGTATAATATTGTACTCCCTTTCGATTTTATAAGTAAAATGGTTTTGTCATGTTTGAAATTTAGCGTTTGGTTTTGTAAATAAAGTATTACGAACGAATAAAATGATCTACAAGCATGAGGATACAAAATTTGAATCAGGATTTTCATTACTAATCGTCTCTGAAACGCCATAATAAACATACTAAGGTTTCTGGACTCATAAACATAGGTATATATGCAGTTTTACGATTCCCTTAAGCGCATATTATACTCGGCCAAAATTTAATTTAAATGGGGCGACTTGATAATAAGATTTAGATTTGGTACTTTATACTTTCAATTATGAGTAAAATTTTGATTCCGATTCTGACAAACTTAATTCGATTCTGATTAAAATTAAAATTGTCGACTTTATACTTAAAATTAAATTCACATTCCGATTATGAGTGAACATTTTAGATTCTACTCTGACACTTTATACTTTCGATTAAGATTTAAATTGTTCTCAATTTTCCCCAAATACAATCGGAAAACACAATTTTAACCCAACTCAAAACAACAATCGAAAAGTACATCATATTTTGTCGTAAAAATCTAATTGGAGAATCGAAAGTATAATGTGTCATAGCATAATTGTTAACTCTAAATTTTAATTGGAATTTTACTTGTTTCACAATTTTATTTTAAACTTTATACTTTAAATTTCATGAAAAATTTTATCGGAATGGGAATTTTAATTTACAAATTGAATTTATGCCGATCGAAAAAGTATAATACACGCTTTACATAAAGTGTTTTGAGCTAACAGTCTGATGTAACTCGTTTCGTTCGTAAAAAACTTACAAATACACGCATTATAACATTGTTCTTCGAAGGGAAGGAAGCGATTGTTATTGCAGTAATAAATTACCAAAGCTTTTTATCAACGCTTTTGGTACTTCAAATTTATTACTGAGATACTTTACCAGGCTAAAAGCATAGTACAAATTTTTATATAGGCTTCGTCACCATTATTTTGTAGCATACCTTCATTTAGTACTTACAAAAATGGTACGAAGATACCTTTTTTAATTGGATTATGATTATGTCGCACATCATAATTTACAGTAGGGACAATCCCTATTTCCCATTTTTGTAAAATGGGAAATAGGGATAGGAAAAATGTGTCACGATATTACTTTCATCGTTGTAAAATCGCTATAATACGTTCATTAATGCTACATAGTTTAAATAAACGTATTAGCGATTCCTTCATTAAATTGATATTGTGGAGTTCACTTTGTGAGAAATTTTCAAAGTGTGTTAAAATATTATTTTTATCAAGTGTTATCCTATTATAGATAAGTTAAATTAGCAACGAAGAGTAAAGCTATTCAGATCTAATCAAATAAATCAGCATTTCAAAATCAGCGCTTGGTTTGAACGTCTAATTTTTAAAAACTTCTTCATTTTCACATCTGTCAAAGCCTAAGAAGATATCTATACTGGACAACTTAAGGGTTCATTAAACCGGTTAGTTTTATTACTTGCATAGTACCAGTAATAAATTCAAAAGATGACTGCGAAAATTATGCCACAGTACATAAAATTCTTAGTTTTAATTTTGCATGTAAAAGGTTCCGAATCCTGAATCCCGACTTAAACGTGCATGAAGATGACAATGATGACAATAATGATACAAAGTATCATTAACCTCTTGTCTTTTTATGATGCTTTTAGCCTCGTGTACTACTTGCATTTATACCTAATGCTTTGTACATAAAACAGACTTATAGAAGATTAATGAGCAATAAAAGTGTATCATAAAGTTTATCCGTGTCACACGGTGAAGGTAGTGCAGTGGCTTAGTACAAAATTCTATTGACCCCTGCTTTTCTGGACTGTTGCATGGAATGTACTACTAACATAAAATGAACCCTGCAATCTTCTCTAGGATTTCCATCGCTTAAGAAAACTAGGAACATTCTAAAAAATATTTGGTATAAAACTGAGTAAAACTTTACTGGAAAAAGGAAAGTTTGAAGTTATTTCAACTCACACTTTTTAGGTTCTACGTGAGCTTTTCACAGACAATAAAACGAATGTATCATCATCACAGTATCAGACATACATGGCTGAGATCGGGATGTGAGAAAAATGTCCTTAACCTTTTCACAATACAATACACGAGACACAAAAATACGGACCAACTGCTGCTGTTATTACTTCAATGAGCTTTCCCCCTTAAACAAAGCTTCAAGTGGTAGAGCAGTTGTAGAAAACTATAAAATCCTGCCTGGTGGCTAACTGGCGACAACGATGCGATACAGAAGCAGCGCACAGCGATGAGGCGGTTAATGATGTTGTTTGCTACTCTATTATTATGTCGTGAATAAAATGGCAATATTCACTATCTTAAAAGCTCATTTTATGACGATCTTTCCACACGATAAGTACCTTCTAACATTTCGACGTTCATTGTATTTACAGTTCTCGACAATCCTCATTTTACTGTTTACGGTTGTATTGCTTTCACACAATATTATTATAAAGATTTCGAGATTTCTTTTACTACAAAGATGGCTTTATACTTTCATACATAGCGTATTACATATAAAGCAAGTTTGTTTGTAGTAAAAATTGTTCTTCAGTGTAGTGTGCTACATAGATAAAAATTATTTTCTTGGAGTACTTGGTCAATGACTTAAGGTAAGGTTTATTGTGAAAAATGTTCTAGAATCAAATCATGCGTACTTTTACGCGTGCAAGTGAACAGTGATTGTGTTGATTTTTGATATGAACATAACGAGATATTTATATTTTACGCACACATGAAAAAAACTTAATGAGAATGTGTTTGACACAAAAATTCCAAAAGGCAGATAGGAACGAGTAGAAAGTGCGTGACATGCTGAAATAAAAAAGTAAGTACTACTTTCACATTTGCACGAAGTACACTTTCTCTAGTGAACAAAATATATATAGTCCATGAAATAACTATTTAGATAGCCATGTCTAAAAGTTGGAAAAAAGGAAAGGATTATTTTATGAGCTTCTTTTGACAAGTGAGTATATATCTTGAAAAGTTTTGACCAAATTGTGCAGATGATGAGTCCCCATTGTCCACTCGAGTGGGATAAAATGTTTGCATGTCTTTTAAAACAATTTACTCGTCATAAGACCAAAACTTTAGTCGTTCGTTGGCTGTAATAATAACAATTCAGAATAAAGTTGTAAAGTTTTGTGTCTGCATTTAAGTACATACAGTACGTACTTATGTATATGTGTGCATGTATTTGTTTAACTGCTTTCCTCAATATCAAAGTCATCGTCATTTTTAATATTTCTAATTTATTGGGGTTTAAATTTTTTTTTTAAATTTGTCCCAATGAAGTAATGGTGGGTGGTGAAACGAGTGAGAATAAATTTCAGTGATAATACGAGTCCTACGAGAGTTTGGATACGTCAGAATAAATACATATCACATCACAGAATTTTTAAGGGTTTTTGCCCTTGTTTTTAAGGTTGGTTCTAGGTGACCTTGTAGAAATCAGGGTCGTTAAACGCGTTTTCAGACTCCTAAACTTTTAAACATAGGCGGCAGCTCAAAGCGCAACGACACTTTCGTACGAATAGAATAAATAATAGGAGCACCTTGAGACATGTGTATAAATATTCATCAAACAAACTTGTCAAATAAAGAGGTTCTAATTTAATTTTTAGATTTGAAATTGGAGTTTTTCATTACCTGAGCAATTGTGTCCTTTAATATACATACGTACGTATCACATCGTTCATACCCCATCCCATAAACACTTACTTGATTTTTATTTTACTAACCAATATTTTGCGCTTCAGTTGAACACGCGTTTGTATATATCTATGCTATATGTCCCATTTCAAAAACTATAATACTTGCACACAAATTATTATTTGCAAATGTATTTTTGTTTGCAATAAAGCCGGAACTCCAAAGCCCCTTTTTCAGTGAAATGTTCTTAGGATTTGTAATCTGAAATTATTATTTTGTTGCTCAGATAATAATTACGACGATTCAAATTCCAGATAATGATCTCTTCATTCAGACAATTTTCAAAGAGGATTATATATTTGTAGTACACGTGCCTCTGTTGTTTATTGATTCATCAATAAATGCCTACTTTCCACAAAAGGATGTAAGACCAAACCTAAATCTAAACCTAAAGAATGAGAGAGTCTAAATGAAAATTATTTTGTGTACTAATAATTATTGTATGAGATAATAAAATTAAAATTAACCCAATTCTATCAAGCGCCTGTTTATAAACTTCTGTATTTATTCTGTTTATTACGCATCAATGCAAACAAACGTTCCATGTACGTATACATAATATATAATAGCAAACCTTGAAAAATTAAATTTATCCCACACGGTTTGTATTGTTCCACGTGCTAAGTATTTAATATACACATGATACCATATTGAAAGTATGTTATGTTATCTTATTAACCTTTCATAAAATGAGACCTGAAGCCAAAATAAGGCTAATATTTGTATGGGTCTAAAAATTAAATTAAAATTCAGTCATCCGTTCACTTGTGGCCTTTTATAAACTTTTATAAATGTGGTGTGTATAAACATGCCTTACATGGAACACAGAAAATGTACTTGTATGGATACATATTAAATACCTCTGCTATTTTATATTGTGTACCCAGAAAGTAAACATTAAGATCCTTATATCACGATGATATCCGTAAAAACCTCTTTTATCGTTTGATGTCGCCGTTGTGGTTTTTAAAAAACTATTTTCTTCCTGCATTAAAACATACCAGCATCCTGTGTCGTTTGTATGAAGACATTGCTAATTTTTGCTTCACTTGCCGTAATAAAATCTAAGAATTTTTTCACCCTTTTTCTCATAAAAATATCATTTCACAGAAGCACCATTTTTATTCTCTAACAAACATACACACATTTAATGCTTGTAGTCAAATGTATAAAACATTTATTTTTCCTTAAATTTCCCCTTCCGCTTCAAAAACTCTTCTTAAGACCTTGTCTGTAGTGAATGTTGATTACGAAAACGTAACGAGACATCTATACCCGTCGAGGGTACAAAAACCTCACAAAGATATGGCCTGAAAATTGTTGAGGGTACAAATACAAAGTTATTTTCCCAGAAAAAGTTACTAACCTTCACTGGCTCGTCTCGTTAGCTAAATTTGTGGATAAAACGTACGAGCATAAAAGGTTAACTACAAACACAAAAATTATACATGCAATAAAAGCATACATACAATGAATATTCTTAAAATGTGTCACGTATCTAAATATGCATGTGTATAAAAAATCTTTCAAAATTTTAAGCCTTCCTTTCACTACCACACCAACTTACTGCTAACCTCGTCACTAGAGACAAGAATAGCGCCACCACAACTGTGAAAAATAGGAATCAGACCGTGGAAGCTTTCATTGTAAAAGTGAAAGTATATTTCTGTATCCAGTCGTACATAGTAGCACAATAATGGCTTTGAGTATAAAACGTATAGTTTCACAGCTTCCTGTTTCGTTTACACTGGATTATTCTTTTGTAATCTTACCATACATACAAACAAGCACACATATTATCCTATTCTCTCGTAAAAATGTAATCTTAGTATAAAAAGAGTGCATCCTTTTTTGTATCATGAAGTATATACTGTTGTTGGAACGTTGCTCTTTTCGTTCTTGGCTTCCATGTCAAATAAATGGCTCGCGCGCGATCTCATGTCTTTTCCATAATATGCCACACGGTCGTAATTCAGCTTGAAATAATTTGATTTGGTGATTTCTTTTGGCATCATTCACTATTCTCTAGCAAGGGAACAAAATTTGTTTAGTTAGTGATATACGTACTTCTACATGCTGTACTTTCTCCGCAAGTACAACTCGTATTTATCCTCTAACCCTATCCTTTCGTTTGGTTCAATTTTTTGTAGATAAACTTAAAAGGATACACATTGATACGTTGTTTCTGTTTCCTCAAAAGTAATTGTGCGTACATATGCTTTTATTGTGAAAAAAATGTTTGTAATTCATCATATGGGTTTATTCATCGAATTAAAGTAGAAGCTATTTTTGTCTGTATTTCCCTAGAGTGTGTACCAAAATAACCATGCGTATAAACTTGGGAGAATACATAAAGATGAATGTTCTCCATTCAAAAACAATTTGAACAATTAATGTCATCTCTGTTTTCTGCAAGTTCTCATTCTATTTTACATAGTTTTGTTATAGTTTTATTATTCTGCTTACGCAATCGCTAAACAAAGTTCAGAAAAACTATATCTACACTTGGAATATTCAATGAAAAACTACATCGTACAGTAAGCAATTAAACTCTGCAAACATTTTACATATATTTATATTTTGTGTACTCCTCTCCTACAGCATAAATTCAGGTTTACAGGTAGTTGTAGTTATTTCAATACTATTATATGTAACTGAGTGGAACGATGGGAAAACTTTTAAAACCGCAATAAACATAAAGCCTTCTCCAGTTATGAAATAGCACGTTGTAGCAAAACATCGGTAGCAACGAGAAATATATCCCTGGGGCAATCTAAAACTTGGTAGTTTTGTTTCAAAGTACATAGAAAAATAGGACGAAGGAGGGCGTTAGAGATAACATTAATGCTGATATGATTGATATTACTAATGAAATGGAAGATATGAGTTAAGTATCAGCGGTAGTATTTTTACCAATGAACCTCATTCTATCCTAGAGACGTATAAGATATTCGGTATGAAAATAATAAAAACATACCGTTACAGTTTTATTCACATTGAGATATTTTTTAACATTTAAAATGTCGGAACAAGTTTGTTCATCTAATAGAATATCAAGATAAGCTTAGTTTCTACAAAGAACATTTTATTCCTCCTCTGACAGTTTCGTAATGGTCGTCACGTCAAAACTTATTTTCATGAACATTTTTTCATAATGAGTTTAAAGGGTTGAACCAAATAAGAGATTTCCTATTAAAGTACATCTAAGATTTCTTAGGTATGTCAACTTCGTAGTGTCAAAAGACTATTACGTACATATTATACTATTGATTATAAAAATAGATTGTGTTGTGGGTAGGAATAGGATACATACCATGCCACAATTGCAACTTAATGACCTCTAATGACTTTAAGTAAACTCCTTCTCATTTTGCTTGATTGAAACATTTATATGCTCATAAAACATGTAATCGTGTCTGCCCAAAATAATACTACCATCATAACTGGTTAACCGGGAAAATTACCGATAAAGGTAGTTAATGCTGTTACACAATAGGAGAAAGTTTCTACGCACGCCTCAAATATATAAGTACCTAATGCCAAAGAAAAGGAACGGCTGATTCATTTAAAATTACTTCTGTCAAACAATATTGAAAAGAAAGAAAACCAATTTTTTACATGAGCCGCGTTGGTTTATTGGTAGTTCCTATATACTTTGTTTTGCGTTACAATCAAATCAAAGAAAGTGTCCATTTCCTAGAATCAATTTAAGTAAAATTTGTACCAGGCTGTACTGCTTCTTTATGTGTGCCTACAGTTCTGTTGCATACAAATGAAAGCACAATAAAGTTTCCGGGAAAAATGGCAGTAACGACAATCACAATCAGTCCGTATACATTTCATAAATATCTCAATGCCATATTGCTTATTGCATTCTCACGTACAACCATTCGTGCCCAGCAGTATTACGTTTACAAAATGCAAAAAAAACCTGAAGACCAAAAAAATCGACAATAAAAATGAATATTAACGTGTGTTATGTATGTACTGTGTAGCATATGCATGCATACATTATTATTAGCCTTAGTAAGCTATTTTGAGATTTTCTCAGTAAATATGAGTTTCACCCAACAAACGATAAGTGTCATGTGTGCATACCACACACTTTTTAGTACTTGTTGTTGTGTTGTTATGTTCTGCGTGAAACAATTTTTGCTTCTAAAAAGAAACTTTGATTTATTGGCGAGATAAAGTAGATTTGTGTTTTTGCATGTACATGTGAGCACTATGATCACTGAGCTTATTTGAGATAACAAGCAATATGTAAAATTGGAGAGAAGTGGCAGAAAGAAAAGTGTTGCAACTTTTTTTGCATTTCACATGCATGTGTGTGTGTGCTTTACTATTTTTTCATATTTTCGTTCCTCTCATTGTGAAAGCAAAAGGTGATGGTGATAAGAAGGCATTTCGTGGAACCAACACAAAGAGAAAATCTCGCTTACTTGAAATTTTTATAGGATTCATAAATTTGTGCATTGCATTATATTATTAGATAATACATTATACTGTATGAATGTACACATACCTTCACGTACATTGCGAGTATGATTGTGAACATTTTCAAACGAGTTTGTCATACACTGCGATATTCAAGTATGTATATGTGACTTGATATGATTTCTATGTAGTATAGCTCTGTACTGTATGCAGTGACGCGTATCCATGAAAAAACTTGAGTTGTGAATTTGTATGCATATTTCTACAAGCTAATACGCCTATTGAAAAGGTAAAAAGGTTCACAGCATCAGCTCATATAGCACACATCATTTTTTGTCGCCTTTTTATATATGACGTACATAAATAGCTGGAGGAGAAACAATAATATCTTTGGCTGCTTTACACAAAGACGGGAATAGAGAGAACACACGCAAGGAGCTTGTTAAAAACTTTTTCATTCAACTCGCACTCAACTAACTCAGCACACTTCTTTTTTATGGTGGTGGAGGGTAGGTAGCTTAACTCCACTCAACCAAGGAACTCTGCCACTTTACTCCCAAAGTTTTGCATACACACATTTTTGGCAACAAAAATGTCACTCCATTTATGAATGTATTACAAAAGAAATGTGTGCATTTATAGAGGAACTAAGGTTAAAGCAAGTTTTTTAGCAGTGTGTAGCAGCAGGAAATGGCATGAAAACCATTATATCATATTTTCCTTTTCTTTGAGAAGATATTTTTTGAAGGCGTTTTACCAAATTTCCCCAAAAACAAGCCAAATTTGGTCTGTTCTTTTTTGCTACTTTCCTTTTGCCCTTTCTAGACCAGTATACCAGCCATACACGTTCTTTTTACCTTGAACCTGGAAAAATACTAGGAAAAAGATAGTTTTTTCTTTGTCGAAAACATATATTTTCTTGTGAAGTAATTAGGTTAAAAAACAAGTGGACCTGGGGACACAAAACGGATTCCAAGTTATAAAATATTAAAGCTGTAAAAATGGCAATGGGTATAAAGCGGTTTGGGTACAAGATAAATGAATAAATGGGGGGAAGCATTTAAATTAATTGCAGCTTGCCATCTTGGTGATGATGAAATGATATAAATCGTAATGTCAAAAATAAACATTTTTGAGATGGAGGCAACGTGAAAAATGTTTGAGCAACCTCCTTCGCTATTTTTCTTTGCTCTGTCTTTGCTTACACACACAGCCTCAAATCCTTTTTTGTAGCCAAAAGTCTACTTCCTCTTTTTTCCTTGCTCATCTGAAGAAACGTCAAGAGGCCATCACTTCATATCATATTCTCCTCTTTTTTCTTCTTCTAACACACTATTCAAAAAGTCAGGCGTAAACACACATGAATGCTTTTGTGAGTAGCATTTTTTGCAACACGCCTTGAAAGGCATGACTAAATTGTTCCGCTGCGCCAAGATTAGCCGAAAAGATAATTTCTCCTTTTTTCTTCTTTCCCCATTCATTTCTTTCATGTATTTATTCTTTGAGCTTTACATGCATTCACGCAATATGTACATACCTACAGTTCTGTTCTGTACACTAATCCTCTGCTTAGAAGCGCATAGAAAGAAAAATCTTTTTCTGAATGAGGCATATGATAAATACCAAAGGTATTTGAACGCTTTAGCAATCCCACTAGATGGATGTAATAAATATGAGGATGGGCTGACTCCATGCAAAACCATGTCATCTCAATTTCCGTTATCTCATCTTTCACCGTCTAAAGTCAACTTTCACTTTTTCTTTACTTCTCTCATTTTCTTTATTCCTCTAAGGGCTTCATAGCAGCTCTTTTATATGTATGGTTTTTAGATCGTTAAAAGACTGATATGCAATTTTACATGCTAAAGCGTTCCTTTTCTATTGAAGGTGTCTGGAACACGGGGTTACGCTTTTTTGTACATAACCTTGTTTACCCGTCGCATCACTCGTTTTGATACGGTGGTGCGCTGTGCTGTCATCATCATGATTTTACTTTATTCTGTACGCTGTGTTGGTGTCTGAGTGTGAGTGTGTGTACAGTGTACACACATTCACATGCATAGGCATTATATCCACTTGTTTGTTTGGCTAAAGCGTTGACGCGGTTCGTTGATTTTTCTCAGTCTCATATTTATCTTGATACAGGAAAAACAAACGTGCATATAAATATTGTACGCAACTCTGTGCTGTGATAAAGAAAAGATAGTACTTCCATAGAACGTTACAGACATTTCTGACAGCTTTACAATTTGAACAGTTTTTCGTATTTTCCGAATAATTCTTGTGGACCTGCATCCATAAATACACATAGTTTGGATGCTCTAGTTAAACTTTGTTTAAGATATGATCACATAAAAAATCGCAGATTCTCAGCTTCACTTTCACCCAGCATTTTTCATCCGGGTTTCTTTTTTCTTTCTTTTCCAACTCGTATACTCTCAGACACACACGCGTTCTTCTCTTTTTACTGTCAGGTGAGAAGTGAGAACCCAATCTTTCAGTTAAAGTAAACAAGCCAAGCAAAAATTTTGACGTTTAGTGAGTTTAGTTTCTTGCTTATTGCTTGTTGTTGAAGGAGAACAACAGGGAAAAAAAGGAAGTGATGAAAGAGAAACGGGAATGAGAAAGACCTGAACTGTCTGATATATTTATGTAGTTTTCGTCGTCAGTCTAGTGTCTTTTTACTTTCTGTTTCCTTTCTCTTGGCGTGATATCATATGTGATATTATCACTACTTCTTATACTGAAAGGAAACGATTTTAAACGGGTTATCTCTGCAAATAAGGAAAAACGTGGGAGGAGAAAGAGGAAGCAAGGGGTACATGAAACCACAAACTTGATATCGTATATTGTATGTAGTATTCTTTATATAATCATAATTTTATTTCTTTCCCACATCCGACACAGGAGAAAAACGGCGAGTTGCACTGTTAAAACTGACATGCGGTTCCGCTTCTGAGAATGTATATCAAGAATGCCACTTGTATAACATATGTCCTTATTTGTCTAATGTTTGGAAATATTTACTCATGCTATATGCATTTCTACATTGCTGTTAAATAACGATCATAGCTATAGCACAATAGAAAGTACCCTTATTCTTGATTGGTACATAATATGTGAAAAATGGAGTTCATTGTTCCATGCTAGTAAAAAATTTCATTTGTACAAGTTTTCCAAACTAAAAGATAGTTACCCCGATTTTAAACTTTGTTGTTGTTTTTGTGGACTACTAATGCGGTTTGTTAGGTTATTCTACTTTCTCCTGTGAAGTCAAACAATAAGACTGCTTTCTTATAGCAAGTACTAATGCACACATGTGTGGGTGTATGTGCCTTTTAGGCAAACAGAAAGTTCCAGAAGCTGCACATTGAACCTAAGATGGATTTAAACTTCTCCCGTTTATTTTTCACTTAATACGCTGGTCTTTGTTTAGTACTTTATAGATGCGTGTCGAGTGCGTACGTATGTACGCAGTTAGTACACTTCTGGTTGTGTAACCGCACACTGCTTTTCAACAATCACATATCTTCCCACTATCATACTTTTGGTGTACTACATTCTGATGCCACCATCATGAAACTTTTTTCTTTGTTATTGTCATCCCATATAAACTTGGTAATCTTCTTTTAAAGCTGTCAACAAAGAACTCAGAGTATTATATTTCGTGTTTACCGGGGTTTCTCAAAGTCAAGATTTTTACATTCGTTTTCGAGCTGGTTTTCATTTCATACATTATAAGTACAGGTATATCAGTGTACTTTCCAAACTGAGCACTTCCATAGTCATAATGAAACAAACCACAAGCTTTCTCTTTCATATTTATCTGGAAAAGAAAAAATCGCATGGGAAGCGGGATATTAACGCGCTATATTGGCTATATACACGTATGAGCTTAAATATTACAAAGTATAGAGGTATATTCGCTACATCCGCCACCGAACAGTGTCATAATAACATCCTCCTCATCTCATCATCTTTCACGACACAGCGAAACCCTGTAAAGTGAACCTACACAAGCGTTCTGTTACTTACTCCTTTTTTACATTGTTACTTTTATTATACTCGTTTACTTGCAAAGAGAAAGTATGCAGTAATGGAAGAAGGGCAAAAATCCTTTGGGAAACTGCTCCACTACAACTTTGAATAATTGTTAAAGGATAATCATGTGCGGCAGTGTACAAAGGGTATGTTGTGATACCACTCATCGCTACCACCAACAATGTTGGCAAACATTGACCTGTCATGTATATCCACAAATACCTGGCTACTTTCTCTTCTATAGACCTGAGAGTTCTTTGCTATATCTACTTTCCATTCAAAACATAGCTTCCGTTCATGGCACGTTTTTACAACATAGTTATTTCTCTCTTCACCAATGAGTTTCTATTATCTGGAAACATCGGAAAAGAAAAAAAGTAACGGTAGTACAGAGCATAAGTTCCCTTTCGTCTTCTTGTGCTAGTTTTTTTGTTGGCAACTATAAAGCCTTGAAAACTGCTGCCTTATTTTTTTCTGAAACGAGTTTCCCTTTTACCTTTTTTTAAGAGGCGGAGGGTACTTGTGAAAAGGAAAAGATGATAAAGATGAGTTCTATTGGGAATTGTGAGAGTGAGATGATTAATTTGTTTACGTCTACTTTTTGCTACTTTCTGCTGGAGTAAAATTACATTGAGTCTCTTTCTTCTGTGCCTTTTCCTTCTTCCAACTTTCCCTTCCATCTCTCTTTTTTGGGTCTAAACCCTTTAAAAAGGATATTTTCTGTTGAAGAAGGAAAGTATTTGAAGATTGCCTCATTTTTTGCGCGCGTTCCTTTTGAAAATATTCGGCGTAATTTTCAACTATAAGCCACTAGTTGTTTGTGGATTTAAGTAGCAGAAAAAATACTTTCACTTTTTAACTTGTTATTTTTTCCTGTTTACTCTCAAGTACGGGTAAGAGTAGTAATTTGTTGCACTGTTGGAAGTATGGTAGTAGTAACGGTAAGTATTGCTTATTTCTTAAAAACTAGTTGAGAGGGGCATTTACTTGTTAGTACTATTATATATGAATGAAATAAATACATGCCAAAATAACCAGTCTCGGATCAGTGAAAAAGGCAAGGTAGAGGTTACTTTTATTACAACATACAGTAACGAGAAAAAAGTTGAAAATAAGTGAAAATACAAGCAGTTCCATTTATATAGATATAAAAGGGCATTCAAGTATGTACGTGTTTGTATTATACTACTATCTGCTCTTATATTTTAGCTTACCTATTTGTTATACGTCTGTAACTACTGTTTTCCAGAGTAAACAGTATAAACACACATACAGCCATGTAGGAGCTGCGAAAGTAGTAAAATTCCTCGGGGATGTAAATTCCTATTCCTCCTTGCATTGCACCGATACCAGAGTGGAAAATTGCAATTTTGTTCTTCCTTTCTTCTTTCTCTTTTTATTTCCTGTAGTTCTTTAGTTCTACTCTTATATGTAATTTTACTTGTAATAAGAAAGCGTATTTTTCTATCTTCTATATTCTCTCTACAGACGCGTTTTCTTGTTTTCAATGATGGCATCTACGCGAAATTGAATTTTTTTTGGAGGTAAACGCTGGAAAATGTCAGCAGAAAAGAAGAGAGGAATGATGGAAAATGGAACAGGAGTTTTGGTGTAGTGGGCCAGTAGTTAGTGCAGATTACTTTAAAAGATTGCGTTACTTAACTTACTTTTTAAAATTCCGATTCACTTTACTCGCCTCGTAAAGCATTCAGGCAGACGTTAAATGGGAGATTGCATTTAGTTTGCTAGCGAGATTTAAAGGAAAACTATATGTATATATTTGACTTGCAAAAAAATAATTAGGTAAATGTATGGTGAATCATTATCATGATTTTGAGGAAAGTTGAATCTCAAATGCCTCTTACCCATAAAATATTAGTTTACCTACTTCATCAATACTGATAATTATGGGTTCACAAACCCGGTTTGTCGAATTTTTATAAAACCATAGATGCATTATTTACATAGGTACCTGTTCTTTATCCCGTTACGTAAAGAGTGAAACGTTATATGAAACAAAAGTATCAAATTCCATAATCGGCTGTTCAAACAACCTAGTTTTTTGGCTTTAAAAAATCTGTTTTGGTTGCGGTTGGCTGACTAGCCACTTTCTCCCTAGTTGCTGGTGTGAAACTTTTAGTGAAATGAATATGAAAGGCAACCAGCAGAAGAAACAGTAAAAAGAGAATTTTCTGCAGCAGTGCACACTTCTGCTGCTATCTGCTTGGAACACGGCTGTTGATTCTAACCAAAAAAGGTAAGGTACCTTACCAGTCCAGTATTTGTTGGCCGACTGAGCGTTTGTGGCAGTGGCCCTGTACTGTAGCCTTTTTTGCTCCATATTTTTTTCATTCATGGAAGTAGAATGAATGTATAGCACAATGTAATCTGTTGTGGTCAATACATAAAACATGAGGAAAAGGAGAGAGTATGATTTCTCTCCCAACAATAAAGGAGTGAAGTAATGATATTATTATTGAAAGTTATATACAAAAGCGTAGTATCATTGTAAATAGCAACAGCTTGTACCAACCAGATCGGTATTTTGAGTCTTGCTTTTCCCGTCATCGCACATCATGCGCTGTTCTATTTTTGCATTAATATTACACTGCACTTAAAAGTAATAACATGTTATTTGGAATGTATGTATCTCACTATTATATATTTATAATATTTCTATTGTTATACAAGTGGTACACATAAATATCCCGGACGCACCAAAAGAACAGTAAAGAGTACCGTGCATAGTAGAAGCAGATGCTATTTATGTGTGCTGTAGGCACTTCACTCGCTTTCACTCTATTCTGCGAACAATTCAGTCATATATTGATGTCTATTTGTCAAATATTTATGTTGCCTGATGCCTGCTTATTTTTCTACTTGGTGTGACGTGCAATGAATTCATGAAATGTTTAAGCTGGTCACTCACATAAAATCGCTGAGCTACACAAAAAAGCTATAGTATGTGTTGTGTTGTGGTGAGATGATATAATACATGTAATATTCCCTTTTTGAATGAATATAATATGAAAGCTGTGAACATTTTGGTGAAATAGCGTTTTGTACGGTTACGACCATGTGAAGTGGCCATAGAATAAAAATGAACGTTTTCATCACTTTTATTTGCAGCTTTCTCTTTCATCTATTTGTGTACTTTGTGCTTATTCATTATTTGCCGTATACATATTTTATTATGGAAAGTCAATGTAGTAATCTGAGCACTGAAATGCAAATATTTGTTTAACACGACAAGTGCAAATGTATATTTAGTTATTAGTTTTTTGCAAAAAAAGAAGAAAATATTGTACTGTGCTGTATATTTTGCTTTAGAATTTTTTACTTTCACGACTGGGGTAAGTTGAGATACTCGGAATTCGCGAAACTCGCGAAACTTTGTCAAGGATTTCCCTCTAAAATGCTTTGTTTAAAAAAAATCCTCCACGATAAGAAAATACGTATTTTGCGTATTTTTTGATGTTCATGCACCTGAAAAGACTACTAATGTTAACTGCAGTGAAAAATGAAGAGATGTAATAAGTATGCATGCAAAACGAATGAATTAGAGTATGCAAATTTTATATGTTTACCTGCATTATGAAGATAAAACTGCAGTAAAAACCAACAAAAAGTAAATGGTTAGAAGTTGCAGCTTTAACAATAAAAGCTCGTATATATTCTACTTCAAATTTCGGGAAAATCATCCACACATGGTGCAGAACATCAAACGAATAGCTTAAACTAGTTGTTGTGAATTTTTTGCAAGCATGTTTAATGAAACTGAAAAACCGTTTCCTTTTACCCCGACTTGCCAAATCTAAATTTGGCTAAAAAGTATTTCATACAATCAACTCAAGGAATTATTAAGAAAAATCATAAAAAGAGCGGTGCCGTTTCAAAAATACAAACCCTTTGCAAAACTTATAAGCACAAGGGTTTAAAAAATCAGACATGGGAATGTGTTCTTGTGTGTATGTGTACACAAAAACCTGAAAATTGCTCAAAAGTTTAGAGTTGAATATCCATGTATTTTACTAGCAGTTATGAATTTTGTAAGAAAAGATATTGCATTCGGCTCAACCACTTCCGCTTATCCACTTTCTTTTACAATAAAACCCAATCTTGATCTT
>JAQFXM010001500.1:0-31597 GCA_034693345.1 Entomobrya multifasciata | reverse complement strand
AACTGGTTTACTATTCTTGGGTTTCCTATTCCAAACCTAATCAATAATCTGTGGATCTACAATTATTTCTACTAACTATTTCTGCTTTTCCAATAGTAAAGATTCGCATCTTACGTTTATTCGCCTAAAACACCGAAAGCTGTTTCAACTTATTAATACATTTCTCTCAAAACTGACAAATTCTTTGACGTATTTATCTGGCAAAAGTCCGGAACAAATACACCGTCAAAGTCAGTAAAATTAGAGGCCTTAAACAAAATTCATTACCTTGTCTTCGTACTATGCATAAATGTAGTAGTCGCACTTTTGGATAATAATATGCACTTTTTACTTTCATTTTCAACATTAGATACTACCAAAAGTATCACTATTAATAATTTACAATCCCTCAAAACAGTTTGATTTAAGTATTATATTCATTACTTTAGCTAAATTATTTCCCAAAGTTAGACTTGCCAGATTTAATGATTTGAATCATAATTATACCTAACATATTCAATAAACTTTCGTAATAGACTTAATATTTCAATAAAAGATGCTATGATTTTGATTTCCATGCAATTAATACGATGCCACGTAATAGCAGCGAATTTTGCAGTATAGCCAGTAAAACTGGCTTGAAAATTTGCGTACATATTTCATTCAGACGTAAAATTCTGTGGTATAGACGTTCTTATGATAATTCACTGCAAAAAATACTTACGCAAATTTATAAGCATAAAAATTGATGTATTTCAAATTATTTAATAGTACTCTAATATTTTCTTCGTCAACTTTTTAAAGTGGTTTACCAAACACCTTTATTTTAATATTTTGTTATTATCAATTTTATTCACGTCAAGACTTAGACTGCTCACCATTAAAATAATAAAGCTATTGGTAAAACAAGTCCAATGGAGAAAAAACAAATCAATCAATATTAAACACCTTCTCTGTTTGGTTGTTTTTTTTCGTGTAAGTACATGAGCAAATATTTCTTGGTTCATTTCAGTGTCCAGTGTTGATATAAATATGTTTCTGGTTATTTTCTGAACAGCCTGTCTCAAAATTTCCTACTCTGACATTACCGCGATTTTAAGTTGATTATTTCGTGAAAATGTTTGGAAACTTTGACAAAAGATTGAAATAAAGAAATTTGATTCTGTCAGTTCTCCAAAGTAAACAAATAAATTGAATTATGTTAGGATTCAATCAGAATTCTCCTATTTTATTAATTAATTGTTGTCACGTGCATTTTTCAAAATTCAAGGATTCAATTAACAATGTTCCAGCAGTTAACTTCTAAATCTCACTGTAAATAAATGTGACAGTATCACGTAAACCCAATTTTTCAATAAAACCAACAATTCTTTTTAACCATTTCTTTTAGGTTTTCTAGACGCGATTGTTGACCAAGTAAGTATAAATTCATATTGTAAGGTTGTGTTAAGTTATTATAAAGAAATTGAGAAGATATGGAACTTTGGGTCTTCGTGAGAAAAAAATATTTTGAGATGGGTTACTTTATCTCCTTGACTTCTACACTCTACCCATAGCAAGTACACCAACAAAGTAAATGCATTTTTAAAGATGGCTATAATTTTTTTAAATTTCCATTTGAAATCACTGTAAGAAGGCGTTTCCATTGATATAAAGTAAAGCATTGCTTAAAAGCATTGTATTCACTTCCCTCTCGTTAATTTCAACACCTAGCCTATCTGTGTAATATCATTTCCCTTGTTTTTATTCCCATTGCACGATTATTTACTTATATTGGTAAGCATTATATCTGTTCTAAATGAACACGCAGCATATAATTGCTAATAATTTTCACAGGATATTGAGGTTTAAACAAATAAGCATAATTAACACTGCTCTTAGAATTATTTCACTGAAATAAATTGTTTTTTTAAGAATTAAAAAACTGGATTTTTTTACCGTTGTATCTGCGTGTCAACTTGTAAATTACTAGGTTGTAATTTAAGAGAAACTTATTTCAAAACAACTTTCTTTTAAAAATTAGGCGTCCTTATAATTGACCATATGTAATTATACCCTGTGCACACGTGCAAGCATGCTCTTCAATATTTAAAATACATAATTTACTAACATGAGTACACACAAAGTTAGATTTACACTACAATTTAGATTAGGAAGTCGGAAGAAAATATTACACTTGTTGTATTTAATAAATTTATAAAATAATTTTCAAAGTTGAATAATTTTTGTTTCAAATATACATAGAGCTTTATAATGACAAAACATAGTAACAGACATTTCAATTTAACAGAAATTTCGTTCTGGATTTGTTTGCGTGATTACATGCAGCTATTGGGACATTTTTAGTAAATGTTATTGCCCATTTGATAGTATACTAACCCTTATTCAAGATTAAACTTATTTCCTCAATTTAAGGATTCAATATGACAAAAAAAATACTTCATGGCGTGGAATAATGTGATTCTGGAGTCTCGAAAAACACAATCCTGGAAACTTTCTCTATTTTCTAGCCATGGTTGACAAATCGTGATCCTTTTCTGAGAACATATCCCTATCATGTAAAAGGCACAGTTTAAATATTTAATATTATGAACTATCATAGCATTTAATTTCATTTGTCTTGAGATCTTAAGCAACCTGATACATAAGAAACGAGATACTTGGAAGTTTTCATCTTTACGAATTGTTTCACATGTTTCACTAAGAAGTGTTTAGTTTTAATCTTCGCACATGTTCATGCACTTGTTTTTACGTATTTAGGTTGTGAAATAATTTTTTTCCCACAATTAAAAGCGGACCTCACGTTTTATATCAAACGGCCTGTAACTTAACATAACTTTGTTAACGTACAAACGGCTTCTTCCAACCATCATAATTACTTTTCTAAAAGCTTTGACTGAAATTTACCAAACATTTTCCAAAATTTCTCCCTCCATATAAAGTAAAAGTATTCTGCCAAAAATTCCATTCGAAAATATCAAACAAGCAGCTCCAATAGCAATATTTGCCTAAATATCAATTACCACACAAAACAATAACCTATAATTAACAATTTAAATGTTCAAATTATATGCTGTGATCCACAAAATGGGCAGTATTATAATCATGCCACCTTTCGTAAGTGGTTTTGTTCTCTGTATATTTGACCAATCCTTGTCAAGTCTTGAATTCCTAGTTTTTTCAAAAGATAATGTAAACCTCATTGCAAAAACTAGCATTAATGCTAAGCAATCCATTTTCAGATTCGGGTATAAAATGTTATGAATTATGGTGCTTAAATTAGCCTTGTCAAAGTAACAAGTCTAATTATTTGTAAGCTTTAGTCATAGGCATGTCATGTGTATTATATAGAGACGCTGAGCAGCATTAACGTACTCTCTCAATTTACCTGTAGTCTAGTAAGGCGAGCTAGAGTGACATGAATTATCCTCCAGCTCACAAGTTTTTGGCAATAGTTCTAGTTTGCTCTTTGTAAATATATTTGCTGAAAACAATTCAAATGTTGTTCCACAATATTTACCTGTAATTTAAGTACCCCATTTACTAAGACAACGTGATAAAAGCACAAAGATAAGTCATTATTTATTGTAAGTCAAAAGGAGAGTCAAGTATACTTTACTCATTGATTTAAAAGAAACTTATACTTTACTCAATCATCTCCATAACATAACCCAGTCCACGATCGGCATTGCCCCTGAGCCTAACGTGACTAATGATATATATTATTCCCTTTCCTCCTTCATCTATTATACCAACGAAAACCAAATTTACTTTAGAACGCATACAGACAGAATCAATTTATTTAGGTTGCAAAATCAATTTATAGTATTCAGCACTACTATTTTGGATGAACACTTTGAATAAAAGCCAATCCTTTTTAAATATCAACGTTCATTCTTCCTCTAAATAAAATATTAAAACAGGTTATTATATCTTCTTCTTTTAATTTTAACTGCGGGCTAAGATCCGTTTTTGGTTTACTTCTGCTCGTGCTGCAAAAGCACGCATTTGTATACAGGTGTGTACATTAACACATTTTTAATATTTACGTGGACATTTGAAGATAACTACAATGCCAGCCTATTTTACAAAAATACGTACTGATAGACGCTCTGAAGCTATATGCACTTAATATTAACTTGTGCTTTTAAACGGAAATTAAAATCAGTTGAATAAATATTAGGAGATGGTTTTCATTGTGCATTTTTACAAAAAAAGACTATTGATTGCATAAGTTTTACAGATATAACTCACATATTTATATCAAATGTCGAAGGTATTCTGTTTCCCAATATAGCTAACTATTTTTTTCTAGAATTCCTATTTAATTTTAGACAGGTGTCAATGCATCATAAATCTTATTCATACATTCTTTGACATTTCAAAAAATAGTTGACAAGTCACAGTGAGTCAGCAAATATCATGTAAAATCCAGCTGTCAGTACAAGTCTAGCTTGGTGAATAATGTAAACAAGCTAGTGTCGAATTCATATTGTTTTGACTGATGTCATTTTAATCTTGCAAGGTTCTGTATAATCAATGTCGCCATTTCAATCTTTTTGGTACATAAACACAAACTAAATTGTAATAGTAGAGTTTAGTAGTACTTATGTATCATGTTAAGAAATGCTTTAAATAGTTTTACTGATTTATAGAGTTTAGAAGTCGAAAATAATTTTTCGGATGACAATTGTACTTCATATAACCGTCATTTGTTCGTTTCTCTATTAATGTTTAATTGTAGACTTTGGTATGTTGTCAAAGTTTGATGACAATGCTTTAGTTATCGATTAATTTAACTAAGTATTCTCCAATTGCAATATCATGTTACCGTTACGTGATCGTTACTCCAGTATCGTTAGGCCGATTTGGTTACAAACCAATAGATTTCGTTATCAGATTAAACATCAATAGCGTTTATGAATTGGAGCATTGACAGAAAGACATACATGCAATATGAAATCAACAGGAAGTAATGAAATACTTCCTAATTATGATTCAGAGTTGCTGCCCACTATCAGTGCGATCGGTTTTTAATTGATTTGTAGATTTGAGTTATTCAAAGCTAACGTAAAAATTTATGTGACATATACCCTAGGTATCACGCATAAATGTACGTGTATTTAGCGTAGTGTATTTGATTTGGTCATTAATTATGTGGTTTGTGGACGCTAACCTTGATATGCTCATTGGAGATAGAATACAGCTACAGGTTAATGAGTACAAATTGCCAGCCACACAAAATGGTTCTTTGAATGTTTAGGATAATTATACAGGAAATAAATGGAAATGTGTAAAGTTTTCATGTACCAATATTCATACCAAAAACCAGTTCAAACCATTTTCAGGTTTAGATATAATGTTATGAATTATGGTGTTTGAATTAGCCTTGTCAATATAGCATGTCTTTTTTGTAAGCTTTAGTCATAGGCAGGGCATAAGTATTATATGGAGTCCCTGAGCAGCATTAGCGTATACTCTCAATCTACCTGTAGTTTGTGTACGAAAAAATAAGACACAATTTTTAATTGTGATTTGTTTAATAGTTTTTCCAAATCTTGCAGCATGAGAAGATAATTTGGATAAATATTTAATACAAATGGCAGCTAAAATTATATAGGAGCATAGGTTACAAATGTTGTGATCTTTTACATTATAAACTTTGCTCATTGATCGTAACCTTAATTAGCACGAGCGGATAACCTGTAGTAATTGAAATAAAAGATAAGTGAGCATAATCAAGACCATTGACATTATTCGTAATAATTAGAGCAAAAATCTAGTAGAGCTAAATTTTGAAATATTCCAAAATTATTCCATTAACTGCCTACTATGCTAGAGTTTCCAATCCCAAACCCATTTTAAATTTTTAGATCAACATATTTTTAAACTTAATATTCTTTCAGACTTTCCAATGGTATTTATTGGCAACTTACTTAATTTTTTCAAAAAAAAAATTATATAAGTTTGTAAGTGTTAATATATTTTATTAAGTGTTTATGTATTTATGCCCGTTTAACTGGCAAAATTAATGAACAAACTTATCGACAAATATGGACCTTCTTAAGGCATTTAACTAAAGCCAGAACTAGGACTTTTGTTTTCTTTGCCGTACGTACCTGTAGAACTTACAATGTGTTCAGATATAATGCGCACTTTGTTCACATCATAAGCGGTATCTTGTCATCAATCCACAATGTCCGCCACAGAGCAGTATGAAGTTACTTAATTCTCTTAACATACATTAGTTTCGCTAAATCGTTTCCCAAAAAGTTGAAGTTATCGGAATGAATTATTTATAATTATACTATGCATAATATATTCAATGAACTTTACTTGAATAACAAATACTTGTATTCTAGTAGCCAAATATTTTATAGAAATCATAGAAATCTACAAATTGCCATTAGATTCGGTAGTACCGCAAGTAAAGTTTCCTTTAAAATTTGTAAAGTACAGTTTTATCAATATGTACAATTTTGTGGCAGCGACTTTCATGTCATATTTTTCAGTGCGAAATGCTTATAATAATTTATAGGTACAAAAGTTGGTCTGTTTTACTTAAGTTTGTTAATATTTTTAAGTGAGTCTTACAAGCTTTTTTGACAGCTAAGTTCTGGCTTCTTAATCTAATAATAGATCTTCTGACTGACGAAGTTACCAATGAAACATTTGAATACCACCATTTTGCTTATCACAGTGGTATAGACATTAAGACAAAACAATAATCATTTAATTAATTAATGAAACAAGTCAAAAAAATTAAGTGGAGACCAAACCAAATCAATCAATTTATGCACCATCTATTTCGTTACTTCTTTGAGAATGAGTAAATATTACTTTTTTCATTGCAGTGCTAAGTGTTGACAAAGTTTTGTTTTTAGTTGTTTTCTAAACGGTCCGCCTCAAAATATGCTAACACTATTATGTTTATGATTTAAAATAGTTTGCTTTTGGTTTTGGTTAAACTTCGGCTCATTGTAATGTTTCACCGATTCTTGTGAAGAAAGGCAATGTATTCATCACTTTTATTTGTTGGGAAAAAGTTCAAAACACCAATTATAAATAGTATAAATTTTGCAACGTGGCTCATAACTTATTTATTTAGCATATTCACACACTGTATATTTTTGCTATTTCATCACTTTTTGTCTAATAAAAATTCAAAATGAGTCTTAAGATGACAGTAAACTATTAGAAAAATATCGGTCTTATCGAGGCAAACACGGAATATTTTAAGATAAGCCTAACGAATTTTAATGCATTCCAATTAAACTTAATTCTGGAAACATTTGCTATTCAGAAGTATTTTACAAGCAATCCGAATATAAAATACTTAACTAGCAGCTGCAATGCGCATACTTGACTAAAGCATTAAATATCACACACTATAATAAGCTTTCAATAACAATCAAGTTTTCATGTGACGTGTTGTAAATCACAAAAATAGGCAGTATTTTATTCATCCGGTCATTCATAATATCTTGCCCTCAATGTTTTTGCTATCAAGTATGCCCAGTTTTCCAAATATATACTGTTAGGCTTTTTATATTAATGCAAAACCAGCCTGATTAGTATTCATACCAATGTCAATTATGATCGATCGTAAAAGATATGATAAACAAATCCAAAATTTACAAAAAAAGCAAGCCTAAAGTTCGAATACTGCGATCGAAATGATCGAAATCATTACGAACGAAGTAACTCTAAATATATTCTGCATTTTGAAAATGTTATGCATCGTATCTCTAAAATATTAAAGGTCCCTAAAAATATTTAACTTACGTTTTCAAATTTAAGTGTTTTTATATTAATTGGGTACAAGTTTGATGAACATTATAGTCAAATAATCGGACAATACATACGCTAACAAAGTCTGCCATAACTAATTGCAGCTCGACACTGTTTTCCGCTAGAGTTTTTGAAAAAATATACTAAACTTCGTATTTTGTTCGGAAACTGCCATTTTTACAAGTTCTTAATGTTGTCAAGTTGCAAAGTTAACAATACAGATAGTTCGCAAGTTCAAATATTAGCAAAGTGTTTAATGTTGACAACTCGTTATGTAAGCAAGGAGTATGATAATAAGATATATTCTGAATCCGATTTAATTATGAATGTAAATTAGATGCATTTAATTTACAATATACCACAAACAAATAAACAACGAAGTAATATAATAATAGTTTGTGTTCCGGAAAAACAAAAATCAAAAAGCAAAAGTTTGCCGACTAATTCTTTTATTGATTTCTCTCAAAAATCATATTTATTTTTTAAAAAAATCACATTTATTTTAAAAAAAAATCATATTTAGTTTTTTTTTAATCATATTTATTTTTAAAAAGTCATATTTATTTTAAAAAATCATATTTATTTTTAAAAAATCATATTTATTTTTAAAAAATCATATTTATTTTTAAAAAATCATATTTATTTTTAAAAAATCATATATATTTTTAAAAAAATCATATTCTTTTTAATCATATTTATTTTTAAAAAATCATATTTATTTTTAAAGAAATCATATTTATTTAAAAAAAACCATAATTACAATTTTTCACAACATTAAAAATATATAATTATGGGAAAAGGCGTCGGTATTCGTTGTACAGTGTTCTGTAGCTAAATCCAACACGCTCTTCCAATTCTTCTAAAGTGGTTGAAATGTTCGGGTCAGTTAGGTCAGTCTGAAAGTTGACTCCTGCTGTACGCTGAGTGGGCACAACGAATGCCTCAAATCGAGGGGCTGTAGGTGTTGCAATTTCATGAATTGCCAATAACTTCGCAATGTGCGATGGAAGCTGCACTTGGTTTCCAACGAACCTGGGTACTCTGGAATAAAAAAACCAAAGGGTCAGTTACTATACTGAAAAACTATTTACAATTCCTTAATATAATTTTGAGAAATCAAAATAATTTCACTTACCCTTCGAATAATGTAAACGTGAATACAATCACGAAGTCAACCACAAAAGCGCCACGTACTTTTCGTTTCACTGCCTCCCGCACATAGTTTTCCAGCCGTAAAACTAATCCAACATTGTCCGCATGGCGAAGATGTATACGGTTAATTTTCTTATATGTCCATCTTTTGGCGTGTCGAGATGAACGATAATTTCCCGCTGGCAAAAAATGTGAGCGGTCCCACCCGCGAAAGCTTGCATTCGTTGCAACAAACCGTTGTTGAATTTTTCGAACATTTCGCCATGTTCTTGCACCTCGGAGCGGTTGACCACGTCTCGGTCTTCTCAATTTTCGTCGGGTGACTTTTTCCACACCCACTATAGGATTTTTTTTCTTCAGACAATACTTTAACATTGCCCTACAAACTTGGGAAATAATGAGCTGGACATCGCCCATTTTAAAAACTGAAAAGCTTCAAACTTTTTCCGACGTAGAATTTTTTTAAAGATGTATATTCCAAAACCAAATCAATAACTCCAATGATAATATGGAGAATTAAATTGAAATATCTGGTTGGTGGCTGATGATTATGTTGATGACTCATGTTGAGATGGAGAATGCAATGAAAATCTTGATTGATACAAGTTGACGATATTCTGCTGTTGTTGACTAGTTATAGGCCGATGCTTCACTTATTTTCCTTACTATCTTTTTCTTCCCCTTTATTTTTGTAACTTAACCTTCGTTTTGATTCCCAAATCCCAGTTCTTAACAAGAATAGAAATATTTTTTTCCGAAAATGATTTTCCTGATGAGAAAATGTTGAAAATAGTTGTGATGAGGATGACGATAACAAAACGATGAAATTTGATTGGTGTTGAGTGTTGATTGGCGGAGGACGATGACAATATCGATGTAGAGGTGGATGGAGAGGTGGATGGAGAGGTGGATGGAGAGAGGATGATCAAACGGAGGATGGCGAGTTGTGATGAGGACAATGATACCGATGACGGTAATAATCCGGAGGTGGATCCGGCGATGTTTGTGACCTTATGGATGAGCAAAGGTGGGTAGTAGTTTAAACGGAATGGACGCTTGTAGGTTATATCCGATGCACGAACTGTAAAATGGAAAAATTTACCTTTTATAGACAGAACACAAAATAATTTTTCAAATAGCCAAACAGAATACTTGATAACCTTGCTTAAATGTTGTATTTTTCTTCAAAAAATTCCCCTGACATTGGATAGACTCTTTAAACTCACAATATTTTTTTGCAATCACAGGACATTTGACAAAATAGTTATTCACATGAAATCCAAGTTAGAAATTGAATTGAAGTTATGAAAGCACACATGTCCAAATCCAAAAGGAAAAAATGTAAATGTAAACAAAGTGTGCTGTCACCAAGTTTTGGGGTGATCTGGGCATGTGCAATTGATCCGGTAATCTTACTGACAAACATATGGGTGCAATTTATCCGACAGCTATTTTTTTACCAAGATATCTGATCTGAACACGGGAAATGTGCAATTTATCCGACAACTAATATTTTTTACCAAGTTATCCGATCTGAACATGGGAAATGTGCAATTTATCCGACAACAATTTTTTTACAACATATTCGTCCTGAACATTGTTAATGTACTATTTATCTGATTTTCTCATCCCAAAGCTACATTGACCAAGATATCCATGCTAAAAATGTGAAGTCCACCATTTATCCAGAAAATCACTCAATATCTACACATATATTGGTTTTTTTAAATTTATGAAGCATTGATGTCAAATATACAATTGTTTTAAAATATTATAAATAGGCAGAAAAAATAGCTGGATTTTGTGAAAAAAAGCTTGATAAATTTGGTTGGTTATATGTAAAGACATCGAGGTTTTGAATTTTTACTTTGAAATCAGCTTGTCCAAATAAATATAGTGAATTAAAATCATTGGGAAACTGTAAATATTCTTGTCTTTCAAGAAACTAATTGGTGCAGGTTATACTATTTAGCTACAAATCTAAAATAAATAGCCAATTTCCCCGTATTTTGTTACAAAAGCACAATTTTATGTATTAGTGCAATACAAGAGCGTGTATAAAGCATAGCGTTTTTAAATAGACACATGATATGAAACTGATGTAAATATTCGTAAAACTTTTCAGAAAATATTAGCTGTCATTTGCTGAACTACTTCGTCAAATCTGATCGAAAGCTAGGATGTTTGTTTCGCTTGTTGAGTTTTTTAAACGTTTCACCGGCTTAATTTTTTCATATATTTACTTTATCACGTTGTTTTAAATCATAGTTTTTACTTAATATACTATTGTAGAAAGCATCATTTACTGTCAACTGTTTCGCAAAAACAAAGCATTTCAAAGTGGTCTTTCTGTGAACAAAATGTAACTCATCCAATTCGCATTTGTCAGGAATATTACAGCGGCTAATGGCAAGTAATAAAAATGTTGCGTATTCATTTCCAAAAATCTTTTTGTAAATTTGGGATATCATATCTACGTATGATAAACGCTTCGTCAAAAAGTAAATCTCCGGGGAGACGATTATATGTCAGAAAATATACTCGTAGTGCCACCTTGTGTCAAAAAAGGCATAGGAAAATCTACTTGTTGCAATTACATTTGGGAAATTTGTTAATTGTCAAATTTCTCAGAAAATGCATTTATCCATCAGTAAAAGTATTTTGTCTTGATAATCGGAACTCGATTTTGGGTTATCGTGATGCAGTTGGGTTAAAGTTGGATGAAATGCCACAGGCTAAAAAAATTGTATAAAAGTAGAATTGGAGTTCTTAAACATTTTAGTGGGCCTGAATTGGATTCCAAAAATACTAAAATACAATTCACAGTAGTCAAATATTAAAACTTATGGTTTATATATGATACTTAGTATTGGAATAATTGTTGGTATTTTAGTATTGTAGAAAAATAATTTTCCTACTAAATATTTACTAAGTTTGTTTCGGCTAATATTATTCGACTAGCAAAATGAATGTTTTCAATTCGATTGGTAATATTTTGATCAGCTCTTTTTGACAAGAGGTAACACATCAAGTATACCTGGTGTCATTTTTTGTAGATCATGCCTCCTAAGTCAATCCCTTAAATATTTTATGGGATATACAGTTTCAGAAATACTAAACTAATACTCAAATTTTATGGTGACAATAACACTGTCCTTCTAACCGACACGTATTCAATAATGTAAATTACTACATTATTGTCCGAATAACCTTTTCTTCTTAATTTAATTATGAAGTGAGAATTTATTTCATTCAGGTTTCTATGCTTAATTTATGCAATTTTCTATGATCCATTTAACAAACTTTTCGATCGAATGGTATTGTCTTTTATATTTTGCATGGATAATATAGTTCAACAGGCCATACATTTACTGGGTAATATTTTCGCTGTTTCGTTTTGAGGTTGAAAGCATTTACATTCAGTATTACTCTTTAGCAGAATGTCTTTCCAAACCATTGCATCAAAAAGGCTCAAACCATTATTTATGTGTTAGTATGAACTAACGGAAAACCTACACTTCATTGTTGACCACGTATTTGCTGTGTAATGCTGCAATACTATTTTTATACAAAATAATGTCTTGATTGGTGTAGCACAACTTGAGAATATAGTATATGATATGTTTATTGTGGCAATAGAACTTGCTGAGTTTGTACTATTTTAACTGTTTTATTATAGACAGCAGTCATTCGATTTTTGAACAGTTTTCACATAAATTGATACGTAATCCTCCCAAGAAGAGTTTTAGTTACAAAGCAGATATATAAGAATTAAATAATTAATTTTTTTGAACTGTTTTGACACTATGACTTTAGTATTTATTAGCCACAGTTGTAATGTTACTTCAAACATTTAATCATTATAATTACAAAAATCTGTGCAAGCCTAAAGTTAAAACTTAATTTAGGTTGAGCGATGTACATATTACAATAAAACCTTTATAATTTTTTGTTGAATTGGAAAAACTGTTTTTCGAGTAAGTAGTTTGTTACAGTGGTTAAATATATTCATTTACTGGTTTAAGGTTACACGTTATTTGTCGGATTGATAATCGTAATGGGAAATTATCAAATAAACCTGATGATGAAAATCATTAAAACATGGATACATGCACATATGCATGGCTGCGGGTGAAAAAAAGACGAAAAGAAACATTCACAGTAAAATTGTTACAAATCTATTTTTGGTATTCTTTCACACAAATATATGCAGAATTATCACGGCAGCATTGCATTTTGGGATAAAATGGAAAGAAACTTCGAAAACATTCTGAAGAATTTGCAATTTGGTCCCTTTCCACTATCAGCCATACAATGATCTAAGTCCAAAAGTAGTTCTTAATCGTCTAAAATGCGTTTATTTTCATAATTTATTTTAGAAATTAGTCCAATTAAAATAAATTGCATGCCTATGGTTGTCCAATAATTGTTTCTTTTAGTAAAATACGATATTCAACAAATTTTTGAATATCTTGTATTTTGAATAAATAGCACGTGTTTACTGACATAGAAGTATTTAATTTACTTTATTGTAGTATACATAAAGTCTGAATACCTATAATGCCTTCATTTCCCACTTAAATATGTATACACTGAATCAGTTCAAATTTTAATCGCAGTCTGTCAACTTTCAAGTTGCTTTAATATGCTTGTTTTAGTGTTCCTTTTCTGGAAATCAACTGACATTACTAATTTAATAAATTAAGCAATTAATGGAAAACACAAGCAAGTAGTAATCTGCTGGAAAAAATATAAAAATAGAATGCAAACATTTCAATATAATGCGAAGGTAATCAAAAATTACCAGCTATACCTAGCATTTTAAAAACACAATTACTTGACTAAAAAACAAACTAGTTTCAAAAAGTTGAGACAAAATGAAGGTTGTTTTTCTGATCTAAAAATGCTGAACCAAAATCGTAACATTCATTGTTCGAATCCGAGTTGTAGTAATAATGAAAAAATATTTTAATGAAGCACGCTGTAGTCGGATTGACCTTCGGTTGTTTTTGGCTTTATTTAATATAATTGTTCTGTGTGAACTTGGTAAGATGTAGTCATAATTTTGAAAGCACGCTCGCAGTCAGAAAATTTAGCAAATGATTTTTAACTTTTTAATTGTTTAGTTATCAGCTTTGGTTTTATTTAATTATTCAAGAAGGCAAAAACTGTAGCGTAAATAATTTGTTTAAGTAATCTATTTGTTATTCATATTCCTCGTGTAAATACAAAGCATCAAGACAATTACCCTAGTCAATTTTTATATTACCTAGTTTATAAATATTGAAAACACACACTTCCTAGCTTATTGCTATTCGAAAGTAAGTCTGAAAATAGCAACTGGTTAAGCTACAAAATAAACATTTTTTTGCAATAAAGAATGAAGCTTCCGTGTTTTATCGATGGGTCACCAAGTTATTATATCATTGTAAAAACAAAAACGCTGCCCTTCAGATAGCATTTACCTCACAAAACCCCTTAGACTCACTTAGATCCTGAAACAACAATGTCCTACGTACCTGTCAGTACTTTTGTCAATGTCAATTATTAAACAAAGTGATGCGTAGTGTCATAACTAAAATTTTGGTGTGATGGGTTGTAACCCAAATACACTTAGCTCATTTAAAGGACCATCCATTACTAAATTAGCTCAATTAATTTGAGAAATTTTTGTGCCTCCAGCGATACCAAGTTTTGTTAAAAACTGACTGTCACTGATTTCTTTAATATACAGTTATTTTGGCGTTACCAATTGAAAAATAGATACAGAGCTCCAATCGCGAAAAAGGTTGCCACACCAACATAATGAAGAAAATAAATATATAGTAACATAACAACTAGCATAACAAGTAATAAATTGAAAATTAGATATGAAATTGACTTCAACATAAACTTTTAAAAATACGACGAATTAGGTCAAAGAAATAAGTGATGCTAGCTTTTGTATTGTCGAAGAATACTGTGAGTCATCAGAACAATCACTGAGAGTGCATTTTGATGGCTCAGTGTTTTTAACATGTAGTTCATTTGGATTCCTATAAATGACAAAAATATGATAGTAAATTTAGTGAAACTTTATTAAGGCACGTTAACATTAAACAGGAACGTTTAACTACCTGAGGAAAATAAAAATCAAGCACATTTAATACTACCTAGAGAAAGATTTCATTATATTTATATATCCAAGAATTCGGTCCACACGTTTATAGCCAGCACCCCAGCAGTATCATCAGCAACAACATGGAACATTTGCTTGGATAATTTTTTAATCGAATGTTTTACATATTCGTTCTTTCTACAAAAGTATTCACATTATTTAGGATTGTTAAAAACACTACGGTCAGATTTGAGATATAAATTATAATGGTAAGGTAAACACTACATTTTTCCAATTTGGTGATAAAATCATTTGGTTGGTTATCCAGTTCCTTGAATGCAACTCGTAAATGAAGCCGAATGAACAGTGGATAACAAAAAAGTACTTAGAGCAAATTTTGAAGTCATTCTGCAGCGAATTAAATATTCAATACTGGGACAGCGAAATGTTGTTCCAAAAATTCACGAGCTTATATGAATTGTAGTTTACTAAGAGGTTAGAAAACAACTCGCTTTAAGTAAAGTGTACCGTAAGAGACTAGTTCGTTGTATTTAAGTACATATTAGTTGTACTACATTTTATAAACCTGAAAGTAATTTATAAACGGAAGGCTTTGAAAACGTTTCCAACACGCATTCAGAACTTAATCAACCACTTGCTTCTAGGTCTTACAAATTCAGCTTAAAAATGACTTGATATGATTTACTAGGGTAAATGAACTGGAAATATTTATGTTGTCGTGAAGTTATTTATGCTGATTCGTGTGGTATATTTGATAACGATGATTTATCACTTTATAATGATGATTATCTGGCTCAAACAAGTCCCAACTTTTCCCAAAACATGGCTTAATAAATTTACGCAACAAATTGTCTTTTTTGTGTACCAACTTCTTTCGCTAAATCTTTTGACTTGTTAAACTTTATCGACCACAATTTTACTGCTACTACAAGTGTACGTAAAGATAGAAAAGAGATAACGTCACATAAAACAAAAGGAAAGAAAGGTACATGCGAGTGACCACGGAAAAAGTCTTCAGGAATTTGCTACAATTTGACGGCAGGGACCCAGAATCAAACCACCGAGCAGTACCCAGTTGGTGTTTATTTGTACGTGATAGTTGGAATTTGCAAAGTAAAAGCAGTAGAAAACCTACTTGTTACGTTACTGAGCTTGTTGTACATGTAGTATGTACGGCAGAATTTGGGTGTAACGATGAAATCATTATTCGATTCCGAGCTTGAACGAAGCTCTTTAAAAAGTGGGGGGCATATTCCTATTAATATGCTTTAACCTTGACCTAAGCCGTTGTCAGGAATGTTTGACAATATGCTGTCCTAGAAGATCGAATATATTATAGTAAAATATGTATGTATTATTAGATAATGCATAAAGTACCATCAGTTGGTATGATTTCAAGTCAATACGATAAAAGAATTTCTCTATGAATTTTGTATAACCGGCCATTTTACCACCTTTTACCCATACGAAGAAAACCAATATAAATAGTATACGAAGTCACGACAAAAATAATTAAATGAATATATATGCAAGATAAATATTAAGCATTACGAAGGGGGAAAATAAAGAGATTTTTTTTACATAAAAATTGTATCGAATAATTTCATGAAAACATATGAATAACTCCCAATTGAAGCTTTAGGGAAACATAAAAAGTAACGTGGAAATCCAATAAAGTTAGAAAATTCTTTAAGAAAATGTATCATACCTGAAATAATGTACCACTTTAATTCTCTAGTTTCGTTTGCAATATTCGTTTTTTCGCGTATTTATTCATTTACCCAAACACTTTTTTAAATTCAACTACTAAGGTCGTAAATTCTAATTCATGCATTATTTTTGTCTGACAAAGTGTATGGCGAATTGTTTTGTGTATGATGTTGAAATATCAGCTACAACTTAATTAATTGTTTGGTGAAGTAAAAACTGCTACACTCAAAATGTTTTTGGTCTCAAGTAGTTTTCACTCCAAGTAAAGGTTAACTTTAAAATAGGAAATGGCTAAAGAAGCATTCGAATAACTTATTTATACACAATTTTCCTATTCGCTTTGGAATGTCTTTCGAATTTTCGTAGACATAATGAAGATTTCCTAAAGCTTACACAGATTAGACAACAGTGTGTGCTGCAAAGATCTGTCAATTAAACAGGAAAGGAAAATTGTACACTTACAACATCTACTTCTAAAATATTAGCCATTATATGAGTGTCTTATTCCAGAAACCCGAATGCAATGAATACAGATGTTGAATCAATTTGCCAATTGTAAGTTGTAATCATTAGCAAGATCATGATAAACGCTTGAATAAACCCTTTGTCTTATCCCATACCAGATAAGTCAAGTCATTTTTGATTTGGTCTGAAAAGCTGCAATATATTCGACACACCAGTGTTCTTGAAGTTAAGTTAGACACATTTTTAGCACACCAACGATATGAAAAAAGGTCGTTGACAAATTAGTTTTTGTGTTAAAGTTAGTTAGTTATTTTTTAAATGCCGTAAAAAATTTATAAAGCATTAACAAATTTTCTATTGACATGATGTGTACTTCAAAAAAGCTATCAAACCCAACCAGCAGTGATCAGTGATTTCAAAGTTTGGTCTCATTTGCAACTTAATATTTTTTAAATCGTAGTTTTTCGGATATATTTTGTAGAAAATTTGTGTTCAAAAAATCTTCTTGTGAAATATTTTATGAAAACATTATGAATCCAAGTATACATTTAAGGAATATTTTATTTTAATAACTTGTGTGCCCAGTTATCACAAAATATTTACATGTTTTATGATTCTGTAAGGTGCCAATAAAAAGTCACTCGAATACGCAATGCTAAAAATATTTTTATTTCATTTTTTAAAACAAATAAATTCAATGTTTTTTGAACTATCTCACGGAAAGTGACTCAAATACTCATTATAGAGTGTACGATAAGAAAAACCCACACGATTTTCAAGTTGGAGTCGTGTCGTTGCAATATTTGGGCTATTAATATCTGTACTAAAATTAACCCCCGCTGTTTGTTGGGTTGGGACCACATAGGCCTCAAACGTTGGTGGATCACCATTATTCCAATGAGTCACTATTAACTTCGCGTAATGGGACGCCAAATGTACATTGTTTCCCACGAGACGAGTTGGACTGAAAAAAAGAAATCATGTGGAAACAATAATTACTTCTCTTAAGTTATTTTTAAAATAAAACAAATATATACAAAATGGAATGCATATTTTACATACCCCTCATAAAGTGCAAAGGTAAATGCCCTTACAAATCTCGCATTGTTATCACGGAATATTTCCCTCACTCTTCGTTCCACTCGCAACCACAAACCAGCATTCAGATTATGCCTCAGATGAAATCTGTTTGCACGGTTATAGGTCCATCGACGAGCTTGCCTGTTGGACCTATAGTTTCCGGCTGGGAGAAAGTGGGATTGGTCCCAGTTGACGAATGAGTTGTCGTTTGCAACAAATCTTCTCGGAAAATTTCTCACATTCCTCCAAGTTGTGGCTCCTGGTAATGGTCTTCCTCTGGGGGGTCTCAAGTTTAATCGCGTGATTCTTTCCATTCCCACTCCTGGTCCCTTTTTCTCCAAAAAATATTTGATTATAGCTGCGCATGCAAGTGAAACTATAACTTGGACGTCCCCCATTCCAGACCAAACTTTAACTAGTTTATTCAAGATCCCAAAATATTCCCAAAAATTTCCTCAAAATTGGTTCCGCTGTCTACTAACACATATGATGGTGTTTACCAAGATGGTCGATTGGTTTATGTAGCAGTGATGATAGTGGGGAATGAAAGTAGACCAAATTATAATTTGAGTTTATTTGGCAATGGTGACGATAACGGGAAACTTTTACTGTTGATGGAGAAGAGGAACTTGTTGACAAGGTTGACAATTTTTGATGACTGGGATTAAGATGACAATGGAGGAAATCACTGCTTGATTATTTTGTCGATGGAGGTAGACTTAATGACGATGTGGAAATTGGAGGAAAATATGATGCCAATCTTAACAGTGAAGCTGGAGATGGTGACAGGTGATGGTTATCAAATCAAAAACAATGGGTTTAATCTCAAAATAACGATAAAGGTGGAGGTGATCAGCTGGTTGTGGTGATGAGCATAGAGGTGTTCAGCTTGTGGAGGTGAAGATAGCTTGATTATACTGATGGTACCGATGAAGGTAAAATTAATGACGGCAACGGTGGATATTATCTGATGAATATAATGAAGATCACTGAGAAATCCTGTTGATTTTGATGGAAATCTTCTGATGTTTCCGATGTGATTATGTGAAATCCTTGGAATAATTCCATGTGTAAACCTGTGGAATATTATAAATATTGGGAACTTTTAATTGTGAAACAAGTGGAATTTTAAATGCACTGACATTTAAAAATTTTGATCCGGCCGATGTGACTTACCCAGTGATGAGAATTTTTCCACAACCCGAGAAAGATCCACGGATTTTTCAAAGTAATCAAAAGAGAATTAGGCCAAACAAAAACATATACATGAAAATTAAACTGGGTAAAATTTATATCAACGTACTCAAAAAAAACCACTCAGATCTGTTTTTTTATTCAAAAACTGTTAAATATTTTGTGATGATTATTTCCTCACGTGGAACTCAAGAGAAAAAACAAATATTTTATTCCCCACAACGAAAAGCAGAAAAAATTAGCCTAAAAAGGTAAACAAGCATCGCCGCCTGCACCACCGATGGTCCGATGGGGCGATGCAAGAAAAAGATGAGGTGTATAAAATTTTCACTGTATATAAATTTTGATTGGGTCAATGAATCCGTATTGATGATTTGCAAAAGTAGAGTAAAACTAGACATTACATAAATATCGTGGAAAAATTATATTCAATATTCAGTCGGAGGCATTGATCGATAATTTACTCCGTGGGAGTCATGGACCCAATTTCCACATCGATGATTTTCCTTACTTTGCTTTGATAAATATTAGCTTGGTCAGTTTTTTTATGTTGATGCATTTTGTCTGGCATCCGTTAGGAAAACCATATACCACATGTAAGCCAAAGGTTTTGCATCATTCAATTATTCCATGACTAAAAACTTGCATTTTATCACTAGTTATCCACCAATAATTATGTAATTTTAACTAAAAAAACCACAGCAATGCCATTGTTGGCTGGATGCGAAAGCTTTTAAATTGATGTTCGGAGAAAAACATACGATTTGTATACCAACAACCCTCTGATAAAACACTCAGTGAAAAAGCCAGAATTTTTTTAATTATTTATACTACAACAATGACATCGATAATTTGATGCGAAAACTATCCCAAGGATAACTTTCATAAGAAATGTGCTCGCCAAGTCTCATCTGTAGTTTTTATAAATTTTGTATTGGCTTATGTTAAGTAATTCATGTACTTTATATCCTGTTTTCATGTTAATATTATTTATCATTTTGAAAAACTGCTTGAAAACGATGCGTGGATCTACTGGTACTGTGCTCACGGTCTATATTAAAACAGAGCCACCTATACTGGAAAACATCAGCATTATCCCTTTTTTTAATCATCACACAGTTCCGTATTTCTTTATAACTCAATTGCATAATTTTATCAATATTACAGATAAATACCCAATTGTTTTGGGAACAAAAACTAAAACAAATCCAAAAGGATATGCTGTATTGTTGACAATTAATTTTACATTACAATACTGGGGAAAATTTGCGTTTCTGGATATGAAACCTTTCGAACGAATTTTTAAATGCATGCAAAAAGGTTTAACATTACAACTTCCAAAATGTACGCTTAAATTGTCCAAACATTAAAGTTACTTTTACAATATTACAGTAAAGCTTGGTTTCATGAATGGTCGAATATTCATGGTATTAGATTTCAGATACTTATAGCGAAAAAAATACTTGCGATATTGTTAGTCTGAAAAAAAAAGTTATAAGGACTTGGAGAGGCAAAGCATGATTATGTAAAGGAGGGGTTGAACTCAAAATAGTTTTTCAAAAAAAATTAATGCAAAATAATGGAAAATTTTGAATTGAAGAAAATAAGTTATTCGGTTTCGGTACACTCTAAAATCCCGAACAATAGTAGACCAAGGTTAGCCAGTCCGCTTGCTGTTGCAGATATATTTGCAAAAGCTGTGCGAAACAATGCTGCAACTAAACTACTATAAGTTGGTGCAATAAATTGTGCTAAAGCTTTCGTTCGATGGTTGTATGCATATTTCGTAGCTGATGGTAAAAAGAAAAACTAGACCGAAAACGTATTTATCCAAACTACGGATACCCCACTTTAAAGTCAATATAATGAAATAACCGCTTTTTATCATTCCACAACAACATTTAATAAACTTTATTAGAAATGTTAGAAATTATATTAGGGATTTTCTACTCGTCAATGCAATATAAATCATTTGTTTATTTCCATTTTCCAACTCTTGTCGGTTATTATTGATTTGGGCTTGCTAACGATTGCCCAATTTTATCCTGTGAGCAAGAATGATTGATATAGGTTGGATGATGCATCGTCGATACGTATTGTTTTAGATTAGCCTTTTTCGAAGTGATTACAATCCTTTTTAAGAATATTAGTTTTCTCTACTGACAAATCATCGGAAGAAACCTTGCCGAATACATTTAACCAAATTTACCAATAATTATTCATTTAATGTCTGCCCCGATTACAAACAAATCAAATAATATTTACATAACCTACCAAAAAAACTTTACACTAAACAGATTTACACCCAGAGAAATCCAAAAAAATTATTACCTCAAACGACAAAAAATTATGAACTAACATAATAAATAACTAGTTGTAAAACACCTAAATTACTTGAAATGCTAATACTAAAATATTTCTGTTGCAAAGTTAAATGTTTTTAATGTTCGTGCAAATGGTTTACAATGCCAAGAATTCCTTTAAATCCAGCCACAAAAATATTTTAATCCGTCGAAAGAATTTTATTAGTTCAAGCTACGATTTGAAAGTGATTTCGACTATATATCACAGCTACATAGATTTATGTTACTTTTCTGATGCCCTACCCAACTTTAAAAATTTAATCTTTGGAAATTTTTAGTGCTCAGGATTTAGTTAACATTAGAGTTTTTAGTAGTTGAGCGATTCTTGACAAGAATAGCTGTGCAATTTTTATGACTGAATAGCACAAACCTCTTTTAACGATTAGACTTGCTTTTTCGCATAATTAATATACACAAAGTTGAAATATATGCCTATGCCACGGAAAGTACCTTCGCAAAATGCATACCGCTCAGTTCGAGATCATACCGCGAGACCAGTGCAAAGCATTTCACAGCCACTTGAAATAAGGGGTCGTTCAGGCCACCTAATGCACAAAGCTGTGAAAGAGAAGGGGTGGGCGGCCGACGTGCTCAGCGTGAACTCAGGTGTCAATATTGCAAAAACATACTTACATTGTAAAAAGTAAAAAATCTCGAAAATGGTTTAGATTAAGGTACTTGTTTACTGAATGACTCCTTGACTATTTTACACTCGAGAAATAAATTCGCGGGCGATCAGTAATTCAAACTTTAAACCGTATCTAGTCCTAGGATTTCTGAAGCATTTTCTAGTCTTTTATGTCATATTGTAGCCCATCAATTTCTGAGCAAAGTTTTTAACCTCAGAATCCTCACGTACAAAGCATTTTTGATAATAACTGCGGACATTTTACTATTCCTTAACCTTAAAGTCTGACATTATTGTCATTTATTATTTAAGCTCCGGGGTATTTGAGTCTTGGAATATCCTGATTGCTGTTCAATTGGTAAAAGTAAGAGTGAACTCAAAACGATTTCAGAAAACAAATGTCACAGCACAAACCCCTTGATGTTCGGTCGGAACGCTTGATACAATTTGTATTTGTGTTGGTAACTTAGGGGTTTTCTTGCTTTTAAATTTTTAACACTTGAACTATTTTTGCCTCATCTCAATTTTATACATATTGCATGCCTTCATCAATAAATCTGTAAACGTTCAAGTTAAATAGTTATTGTTAATTATATATACTTCTGTAATGGAATATATGGGATGTTCATAAACTTGTTTACGTTGAGTATTTTTGTGTCCAATTTTGTTGCCGTATGCAATTTATAATACCTATACAAAAAGACGTGTGCATTTTTAATATTATGCCTGAATAATTTATACAAATACAGCCATATTTGCATAATTATAAGCACAAATGTGTTAGTTGGCTGTACTGGATTATATTTCGAATGCTGTAAGCGTGAATTATGTGCCACTCAAATGAAAGGAATTACCTTTTTGTAGTAAGACAATGCAAATTGAAGGTAAAAATTTCAAAATGAAGTTTTACGTGAAGGAAATGTAAAATATATATCCGTATGAACAACGTACTTTACAATTACGACACAACGCATGCGTTGCCTGTTTTAGAGTAAATTTAATCCAAATCTAACCGTTTTCATAAATGTTGCAATATCTTTTGATTGAATGTTACTTCGTTTGTTAAATTGTTTTGTTTTTGCAGTAGTTTTTACATCATTTGCTTATTCGCCAAAGATTTCTGAAATTTGAATTCGAAGACAAACGAAAACACTTCTCCATTTACAATTTTATTAAAGCTCAGAAACTGTTTAATATTTCATTTGTCTAACCCTGTATCTGAGGGTTTTACTACTTACATCATTATTTCATATAATAAATTGCTCTAACGTTACTTAAATTGCTCCATTTATTTTCACAATCATAAGGCGCTACAAACCTACAGTAACTTTTTAACGCATACTTCATCCAAAATTATAAACATAAACATTTTAAACAGACGGCTTTTGGCGGATATAATACTTGATTTATTCCCTTGAATTCATTTGCCCGAGCACAAGCAACTTTAAAATTTCTGTAAAAACCTATTAGCTTGCTTTGATATTATATAATAACTTGTTTTAAAAAACGAATGCATACCTCCAATTTTAATGCACAAAATATTTTTCAGTTTTTTAAAGAAAAAAATGGTAAAATAAACCTTTATTTTTGTTTAAATATATCAAAAATCTCTTAAAGTCTACAGATTTTTGATAGTTTGAAAACGAACTTGAAGAGCATATTTAATATTTTTATTTAAAAATGCGGGTTTCTGTTAAATTTCGGTTAGCAGTACTTTTTCGTTATGAATGCATAGCTATATACGTTTAATCAATTTTAGAGGGGTAAATATTGACTTTCCGCTTGTAAGGGTGCCTATCTTACTTTTTCGCTACTTATCTAACTGTAAAGACTTTTTCGTGCATCCAATTGAACTTGGTCCTGAATTTCCAGTACTTTTGAAGCATAACTCCCGTAACTGATTTTATGAAATATTTGAAATACTTACACCACGTAAATTGTCATCTGAATATGTGGCGCAAACTCTCTCAGAGTCATATCGACTGCGAAATAAAAACCAACATTGTGAGGCGGACGTTTATCTTGATCCACCAACTGAAGAAAAATCCTCACAGATGCACCTGAGAAATTACTACTGGGAGAGTGTTCTAAAAAATCACATATGTGCAAACCAAAAGTTTACGTTTACAGTTGACACTATTTGAATACTGTTCCAAGAATTTCCCTACTTTTATCTACGCTTTAAGAAGACTCCATTTGTCTAAGTGCAAACGATGTAAAAAATGGATCGCAAGTTTTGTTTGCGACCTTAAACTATGTCTACTTACTATAACAACTAGCTAGATACAGCAATTGTTGCAGGATAAAATGATGTACTCAAATCATTTGTGAAATAAGTAAAAAGAAAATATGACCATGGCTGAATTATAAATCTTACGGTCAATACGCAAGGTTGGTAAACTTGTATGTATATAAAACCATTATAAAAATCAGTTGTAAGGTCGTTCTGATGTTTCTGTAGGTAGATTACTTAAACTATCACAATTTTAAATACTGTGCTGGTCTTCAAAAATACATTGAAATGAGATGAAATTGGTTTTGGTCCAACCTACAATCAGAAAATGAAAATGGTGCCTAATCTTCAAACAGATGATGCAATTTTACTCTATCTTGCTGAAGATATTTGTGACACAAAGTTAATGTAAAGAAAAGCACAAACATAACTTTTAATAGGAAACGCAGTGCTATAAAACGCTTTTGTATGAGTACTGGAATACTTATGTTTTGATCTGAATAAACCACGTGCAGACTAATATTTCGCACTATTCTTCATTGTTTCTCAATCTAAATGATTCCAAAATTTATGACCTGAACAAAACCTTTGACTTTGCTTTAAGCTTTATGTTTAAAATAAAAAAGTAGGTTGACAAATATTAGCAAAATAACAACAACTCAAACCTTTTGCTTTGAGAAGTTTTCTAATGTTCTAATGTGAGCAACACATTAGGCTAATTATATTTTCAGGTAGCTATGTTTTCTTGTGATCTAAACCGTGTTAATGCCGCAATAAATTATGGAGTAAACAACTCTAGTTAATTATATATTGTAGCAAGGTACCTGCAATTGCAAAGCGTTGTTTGATTGGAATTGAACTTTCTAACTGCTAGTTGAATATTGAACTGCTACTCTGTGCTCTAAACTTGAGAATAGTATGTTCAGTGACAAGCTTCATTAAATGCAGCAGTCCGACCTTTTCGGAATAAGGAAAAACCTAACTCTACCATTTCAGTACTGTATATTTTCTAAAAAAATAATCCTTTTGTCATAATCTCACGGCGTTACCCAGCAATTTTGCAGTTTTGCAATTAATGCGAAGTGTACTGGTGGATTGGTCTAAAATAGATAAAATCATAAAACAGTTTATGTCGTATAAACTTGAATTTTTGTGAATGCTGTGTAGTTTAAAAATGAAAGAGATAACAAAGCAAATAATCATAATTAATGACCACGTCAAAATGTCAAACGGAGAAATCCACTCCAATAACTGATTTGTCCAATGCATTTGTCTCATGTGACCGCTAACAAACTGTATTTGAGAAACGTATGTGACAAATCGACTGTCCTGAAACTGTTCCCGGTATTGTGTACTTTGTCGCTCAACAGATGGACGAAACATCGGATGAGAGTGAATACGTTTTGTCAAGCTACAAGAATCTACAATTACGTTTTCCCACTCATATTTATGTTTGTAAAATTTTGTAGAGAATGTAATATTTGCAGACTTTGGTAAAAGTGATGAAGTCAAATGCAGGTCAGCTAAGTAATACAAGTCATCTGATGTGCGTGCGATAAAATACATCTTGATGTTATCCAGAACAGCTTGTTGGCTTAAAATGTTTTTATTTTTTAAATCTTTAATCTGCTTACGTTGATAGATTAGCTTAATTTTGACCGAGCTAGGATCAGGGCTAATCTGTTTGATATTTTGTAATATATTTTCTAATTTATTTTTGAATCTCGGAATAAAGTTTGTGCTATGTGTAATTAGTTTAAATGAATCACAAGGATCACAACATGGGCACAATATTTTTAATGAGAGGGACTGGTATTCCCAGATGATTACATTTAGTGATAGTCTTGGAAATTTGCTCTCTTCATAAATGACTCCGGCAATCCATTTTTTGACATCATTTTCATTCCCACATATCAAGTCTGTAGCAGACTTACAGAAAAGAAGTGAAATAACTGGAACTGTATTTAGAAAGTACCACTTCCACTTCTGGTCTTGAAAAGTAGTACCTAAGTTCGTCGTGACCGGGGTTTTAAGAATACTCTCCCAGCGCCAACCATTTAAAAACATCTGTGGAGAATTACGTTCCGATGGTGGATCAAGGTAAAAGTTCGCCTCGCGAACATTGTTTTTACTTGTTAGCTGAAACGACTCTGCGAACGTTTGTACAACATATTTATTAGCCACTTGTGGTGGTGGTAATATGACGTCACCTGTCCATGCATGAAGACAGGTTGATGAGTTCTCATTCTTTAAAGATGAATATGTTACCCCAAGTTCAAATGGATACAAACGTTGATTTTGACAATACGACAAGTATCGAAGAAGAATAATTGGGCTTTCAACCACCTCAAAGTTGATATTGGCTCCTCTGAAATTATTGACACGTATATTACAAGTTGAGAATGCATTTATTATATCAAATCGTTGAAGTGTGTGATCCCTTTTTGATGCAACGGGTTTACCAAACGTGAAACTGTCTTTAAACAGAATAACTAACAAAAAAAAAACACAATTTCAAGCAAAAAATGGGTCCTATTCAACATCTTAGTACCTGACAGTTATTTTACCTTTTCTATATTTTATGTCAAAATCAAAATGAATATGACCAGTAAAATGTAAAAGTAATGCTATTCCATACACACAAGCATTGTATAATTTTTATTCAAGTTAAACATTCAAAACAATTTTATTGTCAATATTTAAATGCTGATGTTCTAGTGAACCTAATGTATAGTCTAGTTTCATAATCTGTTTGGTAGCAAAGGCATATGAATGGTGTTAAGCAGTATTTTATTCTCTTACATAAACCCATATTTATGGGGAAACTAGGGATTTTTTTTGATATTTGCTTTCAATGATATTTGAAACTTCAACCCTTTGAGTTTTATCAAATGAGTTACAATGCTCAGAAAATATTCTTTTAGTTTGTTTGTCCAAAGTTCAACTACTGACAATGGCCAAAACAGAAAACAACCCATGTAGTAAAAACATGTTTTAATAATATGCTGTTGTTGTAATGTGTAATGATAAAAAAGGCCATAGCGTAACCGGGAATCCCTTCCACATATTCGTTTGTACGACATTGTATAATCTTAGCAATAAGCAAGCATATAAAACCTAAACTAAATCAATATATTAAAAAACAAATGGTTGTTTTTCCATAATGTAATTTCTTTTTTGGGCTACTTTGAAAGCTTAAATTACCTGAATATGTTTTAAATACTTGCGTTTCAAATATGGTTGGTATTATAATGATCCAGCTTAGTGTAATATGAAGTGCTGTTAACTAGGAATATAGGTACTGGCATATTACTTACGTATATTACTTGATTGGACTTTTTTTAAACGCGTAGCGTCGTAACTTTCTGTGAATTTCCAAAACGAGCTCTAAAAACATGTTTAGATAGATCTAAGGTTTCGTTTCTTCAAAATATTGGCATGTTTTTCCCTGCACACAAAGTTGGTATCAAAAGAAAGGTAATTGGTTTACGAAGATGACTTCAAAATCAATCAAACGGAATAAATCAGGGGAGTATTGGTTGGCACATATGGAGTGGAATCATAGGGGGGTGGATATGGAGGTAATGGTAGAAAGGGGGAGGGAAATAAATGTGGAAGGGGGTTTGGAGGGATTGGATAAAAAAAGTTGAATCGTTTTTGGATTTTCTGATACCGAGGCATCAGTGCAACATCAAGATCCTTTGGAAAATTAGGAAAGCGAACCAATAGTTAAGGGACCACTATTCTTGGAACCGGGAAATAATGAAGATTACTTTATTGTATATGACATCAATGAAAACAGCAGAAAATCTGAAGAGGAGTATACCAGTATGTATTATTCAGACTACCAACTATACTCACAAAAGTTAAAATTGGTAAGAGTTAATGAATTTCCGGAAACTTGTCAAATTGATGATAGATGTCGCTCGAGAAGAAATAGTGAATCAAATTGGAAGAAATTCAGTTTTGGACAAGACTCAATCATAGAAAAATGGCTTTGTTTGGAATATCCCACCTGTTCAAGATCCTCTGTTTCCAAACGGTACATTTTAAACCATTATGAAAAACGGACCATTTAAAAATTAGGTACAAAAAATATTAATCCATTAAATTAAATTTAAATGTTTAATAAAATTTTAATTAACTTTTTGTATAATTTTTCAAAAAGTTTAATAAACAGTTAACCAAGTTAATTACACAGAAATATAGAATATTTTCCACTTGATTTACAAAAAATAATTGAAATTTAATTTGCAACAGAATATTAATTTCTTAAAATTAAACTGAAGAAATACCATCCACTTCTTCACCCTCCTCATATTCCTCAAAAGTCTACTCATCACCTCCATTTCCACCTTCTCATCCGCTTTCTATAAATTTCACCCTTTTTTAAATTATAATCTTTTGACAATCCTTTTTTCATCTGAGTGCTCCAACTGGTGGTCGATACGTTCCAAGACGTAATCAATTACAACATCACAAATCAGACAAGTAAATTTGCTATGTAGCTTTGAATAATTTTCCAATTATTTAAATATAGGAAACTTTTTAGAACAACTTTTCAGAATCAGAAGCACATAAAATTCCAGTTTCAAGCGAGACACCTAAAGATTTTAGCTCTTTGAAATGTAAATGTAGACAAATTAGATGGATATAGTGCACAGTCAACACTGTACACTTTCAACAAGGTAGCAAATAAGTAAAGCACCGGCTTGCATTTTAAAAGGTCCCTGCAACAGACATTTCTGCAGAGAAGGAGCCACTTGCATATGTATCAAGCTGAGCTAGAACAACTCATTTCACCCCATAACGTATTTTGAAATGAAGCGCTACTTTTAAAATTCCTTAATTTTTATCCTATCTATCCAGCTGCAGCTCAACTACCTTCTAGTCAAAATCCAAACACTACAGATATTTGCTTTAAATAATTAATTAGTGATGCGTCTCTTTTAACCAGTTAAACTAATTATTTACTAATTCAAATTTAATATAATTTGTGGAATAATTTTGAGAAAGAATAGAGAAATTCAAGGAGACCCCTTCATCCATCCATCCATACCGCGAGCCAGAGGATTATTTTAGTATTACATATTTTCTAAAAAGCTCAATCTTACCAAAATCATACGGCGTTTTACGGCTTTTAATATATTAGGAGTTTTCGAAGATGAGATTTTAGACTGAGTGACACCGAATAATTTTCTATATAGAACAAGAAGGGAATTCAAACACTTTTATGCTAATGGAACATACAAGACCTAATCGAGCAAAATATTCAATCAATAAAGTTCTTTCAGATATGAAAATACATATGAAAAACGGTAAAATTATAAACTAACCAACTAACTGGTTAAAATAATTGTTGCAACATGTAAAATGAAACCAGACATATACGTTAAAAGTATTTTGCCTAAAAACGGAATTTTTGAAATGTCTAGAAGTCTAAAAATGTATTTCAAATCAAAATGTGTGAATGTGTTCGGCTTTCATATTGTCCATTCTCTTAATTTTCTGTAAACAAAAATTTGTTTTGTTGGCAGTTTTTCTGTGTCCTAATATGAACAGCACATTAAGCTAATTATGGTTTCAGGTAGCTATGTTTTGTTGTGATCTAAGCCGAGTTAATGCGGCATTACAATATGAAGTAAACAACTTTGGTTAATTATATATTATAGCAAGGTACCTGCGATTACAGAGCATTACATTACAGGTTTTCAACGTTCTAACTGCTAGTTGAATATTGTACTGCTACTTCATGCGAAGAACTTTGGAATCGTTGGTAAAGTTACAAGCTTCATTAAATGAAGAAATCCAACGTTTTCGTAATAAGGAAAAAACCTAACGTAACCTAACGAAAAGAACTAACAACTGGCTGGCTTAAAAAATTGTTGGGCTATAAGAGACCAAATTAAACCTAAAAATCACAAGCATTGTACCTAGAAAAGATTTTTTCAAATTGGGAATAAGCCCAGAAATGTATTTCAAGTTCGGATTTGTGCTTGTTTTAGCTTTTCTTTTTACCCATTCTCTTAATTGTACGAAAGCAATTGAATCTTTTCAAATTAATTTACACGGTCCCACAAAAAAATATATTGAAATTGCAAATGCATTTACTAACTGTTTTCTACGAGTTTTCAATTTCGAAGGATTGGACTTGAATTTCCCAAATTTAGTAAAACCAATCCATTTAATACGCTATTTCTCTTTTAAGGATGTCTGGAAATTGTACCCGTACGAGATGGTGAATTTGGAATATTTACATTGGTTTGAAGCGACACGATTTGAACTTGTTAACTTAAGTACTTTACCTAATGTCACCTCCTTTGAGAAACTTGGCGATCGGTACACGAATATGTTGACAAATAACTCGCGTTTTTTAAGTAAAAATTCAAACTGCGAATCAAATATTTACTTGTATCCACCAAACGAAAACAAGGACCCCACTTTGTACGACGAGGATGAGTTAGGTATAAATTATAAAGATTCTTATTGGCTGGACATTTTGTTAAATCAAAATAATATTAAATGGAAGCGTTACTTTATCAATACTATTTCCAAATTTTCTGTACTGGTTTGTGGAACAAGTGAGGATGATACCTGTCACAATAAAAATCGTCAAAACAAATGGATATCAACTGTTCTGGGATATGGCTTACATGTTCGAATATCAGAAACAGTACTTATTTTCAAACAGTTTCACTCAAAAAGCAAGTTATACGCACTCTGTTTATATTGCAATCCACTGTACTATACTAACAGGTGAATAAAGAAAACTCATCCATGCAACGGCAAAACTTTTGAAGTCATAGTATACGCACAGAGGCCAATTTCTTTATAACCTGTAGTTAAGTACGTGGTCTGTACTATACTAACAGGTGAATAAAGTA